>RJWM01006198.1:0-85654 GCA_004363535.1 Dasyprocta punctata | reverse complement strand
TTCCCCATCAAACAACATGTGTGCAGACTTAATGAGTCTTGAGAGTAATTTGCAGGTCTGACAGCCTCTTTTTAAGGAAGGCGCGTGTTGTGCACAGAGTCTTAGCCATTAGTTCTTTAGTGGGAGGAATCAGGAGACTGGACCACTTTCTGCAGCGGGAGGGAGGCCAAGCTGCTGGTTCCTAAGACAATTTGCCCGAGGTCACTGAGCTGGGGCCCTAACTGTGCCTCCCATTGCTAGCCCAGCTCCCCTGTCCTGCACGCCCACCATCCCCGTTCAGAAGTGAGCTGCAGCTGCGTCAGTCTCCTTCCTGGGGCTGCAGGGAATGTGGGTGTCAGCAGTCTGGTGCTGCAGAGGCTCAAAAACAATAGCAGGTATTTTGTAGTAGGTTTGTGCTGAGTGTTCTTCTCTCCTCTCTGCATCTGGAGCATTCAGCATATAATCCTACAATTAGTTCATTAAAAAAAAATATAAACTACTTGCAGGTCACCTTTAAAACAAAGAGAGAAGCAATTTTGAATTTAGCAATTCTTCATTTTTGACATCTAGTACCACCTCAAGCTCTGCGGTTACAAATAATGCTGGTAGGGAGTGGGTCTTTTTATGCACCCTTGAGGAGTGAAGGGCTATACATTATGAATAGAATAAGGATAAAGGAATTGACTGTGTAGCGCGAGACATTTTGAGTACATTAATCAGCCCATCTCTTTTAGAGTAAAAGTCATTTTTAAAAATGGGTGTAAAAACAGAGGCAAACAGTTCATGCAGGACAAGTCTGGTTGATATAGAAGGGATGCATAAGGGCAAAAGGAGTATGAGAAAACACAGGAGAAGTTCATTAGGGTCAGACAGTCAAGGGAAGGAAACTGAGGTTGAAAGAACACCAGGATGGCCTTGGGTCCTAGTTGTGTGGCTGCGCTAGCTCCATGGGCAGCAAATGTGTGCCATCCTCAGCCCTGACCCCATAGGGCTCACGTGACCGGGGAAAAGACAGACACGTATGCGTCTGGCTCCCACTGGACTTTTACATGGAAGCAAACACAAGTGAGTTGAGCAGCAATATTTTTCTTTTTTTTTTTTGCAGCACCAGGGATTGAACTCACAGCCTCGTGCCTGCTAGACAGGTGCTTAAGCCATTGAGCCAAACTCCCGGCCCTTGCAATACTTTTCTTTACAAGTATAGTCACACAGCACTTAAAAACAGGGAAGTGCTCTGAGAAACACGTTGTTAGGCAGCTTTGTCATCGTGTGAACTTTTTCCAGTGTGCTTATACAAATTAAGATGCCCACAACATGACTAGGTGACGCGATCTTACAGGACCATTGTTGTATATGCAGTCCATCACTGTCCACAGTGTCGCTGCAGTTCATGACTGTAACCAAAAGACATTTAAGAGTGACTTGAGAGGAGGCTTACATTTTTCACATACCAAGATGTCTACAAGAGAGCAGCTCTGGTGTGGGTCTAATGCCTCAGTGACATGAGAGCTGGTAATGCTTTAATTTCCCGGCACTCTTCCTCAGTGTTTCAAGATGGCAGCCACAGCTCTAGGATGTCTACTTGCAGGGTGCGGAGAGGAGATGCTAAGGATGGTCAGCCCAGCTTGTCCACTAAGGAAACAACAGCACTTCTATAACCTCTAAGGGTGATTGCCACTACTAGCTCATAGGCCCATATTATGTCACATCCTACCCCTCTTCCCTACCACCCTTAAGGGGAACACAAAATGAGAATGTAGCATTTCTAGATCTCCTTTGTCCCCCTTTCTAAGTCTTGGTCTCTGCTCTGGGATGTTGTCAGGTAAAATAAGTCCATGGGTTTGCTGACTCTTACGTGTGGTTGATGGGCAGCCATAGTCAGATGGGAGACTCAGGGTAGCTGGACTGGTTGGAGTGTCTATTCCCCTGGCTCTCTTCCTGTGTGGCAGAGGTTGCATTTTGAAACTTCTGTCTCATAGACCTCTTCTGGGCTGGTAGCTACCAGCTCTCCTTATTCTGCTGGGCCAAGAGATGCCCTGCTGTTGCCAGGCCCTTGGGCCCCTGGGATCCTAGGTTTCACTAGGTTTTCTCAACTGCAGTCCTTTCTGAATAGTCCCAGATGAAGAGCCTCTCAGGTTATGCAATCTAAATTCCACATCTGTATCCTGTGGGCAGCTGACAAATAAAATGTGAGCCTGGGAAAGGGGAGTTCTTTTAACCACTTAACACTCCCTGCTAGAGCTAAAGGTGCCTAATTCTCTGGATAGGGACCTGCTGGGTGGGAATGAGGGCCAGAGAGGGTCAGAGAGGATCTCACAGGTAGCTGATGTTTGAGATAAAACCTAAAGAGTAAGTACGGTTTCACTGGGTAGAAAAGGGGGAGGGGATGGAAGAGGTGTAGAACCTTCCAGTCAACATTTCCAAAGCCATGGGAAGGCAAGGGACAGCTCAGTACTGGTTCTGGAGAGTGGAGAGAGGCCTGAGAAGCGTGGGGTAGAGGAGTGTGTGGTGTAGGAGCTAGAATTTGGGGTTTTATTCTGAGGGAGATGGGTGCCCTTAAATGATTTTCAGAAGGGAATTCCTTCAACTGTGTTTTACAAAGATGCTTTGGTGGCACCTTGGAGGCTTATTGGAATGATCTGAGAAAACATCTGGGAGAAGTTTTAGGAAGTTTTAAGTCTCTCCATCAAATAATATCATGAACTAAAGACAGCCTTCCTTGCTGACCCTCTCACCAAGTCACCAAAGTAGTCACTTTCCACCCTATCTTATCCCACATCACAGAATGTGCAGGATTGTTATATTGTTATAGTAGAGCACCATAGTTCACTCACTACATTGTTGGTTTTTCCACTTGTCTATAAAGCTCCACAGGGGCTGGGATCATGTTTCAATGATCTTCATATTCCAGAGTGGGATCTGGCATATCATAAGCATTAGATTATTGTTTATTGAGTGAATGCAGAGCTCTGTACTGGCATCCTCTGGTAAAGACCCATTTCACATGCTGAGGAATTATGTGCGATGTCTACAGTATCACATCCTGTACTCTCACACCCTGTAGCTGTTCTTTTTCTGATTAAAGGAAGGAAAAAAAAAAAAGGAGGGAGGAAGGGAAAAAAGGAAGGATGGGTAAGTCTGGTTTTCTTTTTAATGTGGATGAAAGAGAAAAGCACTGATAGGGAGCTAAACAGGCCAGGCCATGGCAGTGGGAGCCTGTGGCATGCGTGACACAGTGGGCTGTTCATACCACTGAAAGCTCTAAAAGGTTCGCCATCACTGGATTGGGGCATGGGCCTTTGCTGTGCAGGATACCGCAGTGTCCCCAGCCAACAGGAAAGAAATCAGATTCCACTGTGGGTCAGTGAAACTGCAGAAGGAAGTGTAGGGCCAGTGACAGCCCTGGGAGCGTGGGTCGTCTGCACACAGGCTGGAGGATCCTGCCTGAGCTGAGGCTTGCTGCCCAAAGTTCTTTCTGAAACCACAAGAAAGTAGCGAGGCTGTGCCAGGTCTTGAGTAATCCAAGGGTGTGCACAAGATGCTACAGTTAGTGACAACCACACATTTGGTAGAGGAGGAAAGACCCTTGCTTCACTCATTCCTTAACGCTGAGAAAAGAAATGCGATCAAATGTGTCCCGAGGAAAAAAGTAGGGTAGGGCAATAAAATAAAATAAAATTCGAGAAGTATGTCACAAATAGTTTTTGATAATTATCAAAAATGTAGTCACAGATCCAAAAAACTCAGTATGTCCATAAAAACTAAACTTTTAAAAACATAGTAGCCAAACATGCCGGAGTACAGTGAAATCTGTCTTTAAATCATGTCTTGTGTTAGTTAGGATGAAGTTTTGGGACTTCAAGATAGAATTTTTTAATTGTTTTGAGTGTCTGTTCAGAGTCATCATTTATATCTTACGAAACACAGAGGTAGATGTTATATTCATCTTCCAGATGAGAAAATTGAGGTTTGTAAAACATATGTAACCAGCCCAGGGTTGCACAGAAAGCAGTAGAACTAGAGTTTGGACCCAGCTTCTGTCTGGTTTTGATGATCATGAACTTCGACATCCTGATGTTTCCCATGCAACTCATGTTAATTGAATGTTTTTCTGTGTTTCCTCCCGTTTGTCCATATTCTGTTTTTCAGCATGATTCAAGTGCTTGATTCCATAAGGAGCTGTCTCTTACTCCCCAGTGAGAGGTGTGATTACGACTTCACATCTTGAGTCTCCATCCTCTCATAGAGAAGGAACATTGGTATCATTGACTCTTGAATCAATCATTGACATAGTATACTGTTTTTCTTTCTCTAAGGCATTGGTAGAGTTTAGATGATTTATTGTGCATTTGTCCTTGGAGGTATTTATTTCTGGAAAAGAGTGACTTGGTACCTTCTCGTGGTTTCGTTTTCTTGCTCTTCACAGGAACATGTTACTCCTCTGGGGATAGCTTGGCACTGGAGATGAGCAAAGCCCTTTGGTAGTCATCAGGGGTAGGCTTGGGGCCCAGAGAAATTCATAGGTCTGATCGGCATTAGTAGGCATTTCTCATTTGGGGGAGTTGTTGAAAGGCTGCATTTTTTTTTGCAGATATTAAAACAGTTGGGCGTGTAACATCTCCGGAAACCAGGTGCCACAACCTGCAGGGCTGGGCTCTCTTGTGATGTGATCGAAAGCTCCCCTGGCCCCAGGGAAGCAATGGACGTTTGCGTTTTACCTTGTGAAGTTCTTTCCTTCCTGTCCCCATAGTCGGTGCTCTGTTGGTAGAGGCAGTGCTTTGAGCTCCGTCCCCTCCGGCTGCCTTTTGACAGCTCTTCATCCTCAGTCCTCAGTGCGCTTGGTGTTGTCTTCAAGCTGAGATCCGAGCTCAGAGGTGGAATTCAGGTTGCCTCAAATCCTGAAATGAAGGCCGGGAGAATTTGTTCAGGAGGCTTGGTGTACAGCTTTTGCAGTATTAATATCATTAATCATTCATTCCGTGACACTTGATTCCTGGTTGGGGTATGAGGCTTATTATATCATTTTTTTTTTTTTGAGGAATTAATTGGACTTTCACACTGAGCTGTGCCCCAGCCCTTTTAAAATTGACACAAGGTCTCATTAAGGTACTGAGTTGCATAGGCTGGGCTTGAATTGGTGATCTTCCCGCCTCAGCTGCCCCGAGTGCTGGGATTTTATTGTATTACTTTAACAGTACTTGTGGAAGTTCCTGAGTCTAGTGTGGTAATTGCTAAAATGCAGCAAGAAATTGCTAAAGAAATTGCTGATGGTGTGCTGAATAATGACCCTTCTGTAAGTCACCACCGTTTGCTTTCTTTGCCTTCTCAGTTACTAATTGTAGTGGAGGAGATCTTGGGTGTCGTCCCTGCAGCCAGCTGGTCACAAGGCATGTTGAAGACACAAGAACTTGTAGAACACAAGTGGTGACTGAGCCCGGTGTAGCTTGTTTTCCAGTGGTCATGTTGAACCTTTTGTGCAGTCCCCGGGGAAGGGTTGGTATCCTTTACTAGTGTACCTAAAATTGGGAAAAGGTTTGGTGCACGGAGCTGCATGTCAGCAAGACTTTGGGAACAAGTGCCAGCAGGACAACATGGCACTGTGGAGGACTAACAGGAAGAGGCGGCTGTCTGTGGAATGGGGAGATCAGCGGAAGGCGAAATGGAAGCCTCCCTCCCTTTCTCCCCAAACTCTCAGAGGTTTTCAAGAGATCATGCATTTCTCATACATAAATGGGGATTTAAACCCATCTTGCTAAAATCTTAAACAACAAGGTGACTTCTAAAAGCTCGAGCAAATTCAGGCAGCTACCATTTGGGTCACAATTAATGTGGATCAGAGAATAAAGCACTACTTTTTCTCTAAGAGCATTCTCTTTTAGAGGTGGGCAGAGAAGCTGAACAAGCAGGTGTGCGCACACGTGGCTGTGACGCTGCACTGTTTTCTTAGACGGCTCAGGGAAATCTTTCCAGTATGTCCTTGTTGTGTCCTTTACAACTGTTATCTTTAACATGGCTTAGTTTTTACATTAGTTAATTAATTATTATCATTTTTTCTGTTTGGTTTCAGCTTGATAGAAAGGGAAAAATAACCAGACAAGGGATAAGGTTGTGTGCAACTTCTGCGACCTAAAGGAAAATCAAATATCATGTGTGAATGGTGGTTTGAAAAATTGGGAAACTGCAAATAAATAAAAAGAATGCTTCTGTTATAAGCTCTGGTTTAACAAAATGGTTACCTTGGGGTGAAAAATAATCTGATCACTTTCTTCCTATTTCACAGTATCTACTGTACATTTTGGTTCTTGTGTACACTTTCAATTTCTCACACCAGAGAAATAATGCGGTATTTACATGTGTGTGTCCGCAGTACAATATCCTATGATGACTGTGGTCATTATCTGTATTTGAAATATACCAGTAAAAATAATTAAAAAAAAAAGAAAATAACCAGTCATAAAAAAAAAAAAAAATCCTGATCACTTCCCTAATTATCCTAAGTCTTTATGAGTGAAACTACTACCCATGTAAGGGGGCCTGTTACTTAACCTTCATCTTTCTTTTATTCCCCTAGCCTCCTAATCCTGAATTAAATTCCAAATTGATAAAACGCTTTTGCTGGCCACATTACTGCAATAAACAGAGCTGTCTGCCATCAGGACTTACTTTTATTCTTTTAGAAAAACAGGAAATGATGAAAGCCATTTGGAAACCGAAGAGGAAGAAAAGAAATAAATAAAAATAATAGAAACATATTACTGCAGGCAATCTTTGAACTAGGTGGAAAACAAAGGATTCCTAGCTTTGATTCATACCTTCTAAGAGGGTTTCCTTAATGACCGCTCCTCTGTGTCGCCAAAGCTGTGCTCATTTATCAGTCTGTGGTTTAATCCAAACCTATCAGGATGAAAATTCAAGGAGGATGAAGCTTAAATGGCAGCCCTCCTGACTTGGAAACTACAGGGTTGATAAATGTCTGTAGAACTTGCCTGCAACCGCTGAGGGGGAGCTGTCTCTCTCCCAGGAGCACTGGAGACAGACAGATAGTCGGGGGGAGGGGATGGGAAGAGGACAAATCCCATTCAACGCAAAGAACACACTTTATTTTAACAATGTGTTTATTTTATTTTTTTGGTACTGGGAATCGAACTCAGGACCTCAGGCTGACAGGCAAGTGCTGTACCACGGAGCTGTAGCCCTGGCCCAACGAGAAGTTTAATCATGAGTCAGAGGAACATTTTCAACTGCATCTCTTCTATACATCAACCCTGAAAAATTGGAGGTGACAAGTGTATTATAGGCAAAAGCAGAGAGATTAATTGTGGAAAAACCAGTTTCAGGATGCTAGTTACTCGTACGCTGTCTTCAGCAGTGTTGTGTGGCCAGTCTGCTTATTCTCACTGCACCTCTTTCTTTCTGAACCCGAGGATACTGCATGTGCTTTGTTGCCTCAAATATCTTAAAGGTCTCTGAAGTATTTTTAGTCTCTCCTCTCCAAAGTACCGCTTATCTAGTTAATCTGGTTTATCTTGCTACGTCCTGCAGTGTCTGGTGTGTAGTAGCTGCTTAGGTAATGTTTGTTTATTTGAGTTAAATTGTTTAAAGACAGACTTGTCGTCCTTGGTGTATTGCAGATTGATTGAATCTCTTGTTGACAAACATAGCCATCTCTGGCTACTAAACTTGTGATCGTGGTTAGGAGCTTGACTTTGGGATCAGATTTGGAGTAATCTCCAGTCAGTTCCTTAGCTCTTCTGGCTTCATTTTCTCGATTTGCTCAGTGGGGGTCATAACAATGCTTCCTCGTGGAATGGTTCTGAAGATTAACTGAGTTCCTATTTATAAAAGTGTCTAGGAAAAGACAAACATGGTTATTCTTGGAGATAGGGCATGCGTGGATGAAATGGGAAAAGTGAAGAATTTGGCATGATTGACAACCCATCTTCCAAGTCCTCTTTTCTGGAGTAGTATCAGTCTTGGCAACCATACTAATATGATACTCAGAAGTAACTAGTATTTAATATTTAAAGATTATTTCCAAAAAGTACTTCCATGCAGTGTGGCACTGAGCTGTGCGTCATGACCCCTCTCCCAGCAACGCACACAGGAAGAAGGTGACCTTCTGAATAATAATAATGATAAATCATGTGGTGGTTTTTATGACTAGTACCTTTTTAGGGCTCATACTGACATTTCATTTTTTTCATTTTTTCTGATTCACGACTTGATTTCTGGGTTGACTCATTATTTTCGTGGGTTCTCTCATTTTTCCCTTCTCCTAATTAAGAATATCTTACCAAGGAAAAGGCTAGATCTTGAATAAGGATGGCACTTCTTTGACATTAAAGTCATGAGAGCCAAGTTTTCTACTGCTAATATGTTCTATTTTTTAAGTGGGATATTATTGAGGGCTATCACTACTTCGTGTTCTAGGATGGAAGCTGGAAAGCAAATTCTCCGTCAGAGGACCATAAAGTCCAGCCAAACGCTGCGGGAATGGCCAGGTGGAGCAGGAACCTGGGGCAAGGGGCTCGGAAGACTGACTCTGACCTGTGTATCTCCAGACGCTTAGGGCTAAGGTTCTGCTGAGTGTTGAGCTGTCTCCATAGCATGTCTCGTCCCCAAAGGAGGGATTGTGGGACTTATTCATCCTGCACAGGGGATTGTTGTCAGGGCACCAGGGGATCCCCACTTCTTTCCTTGTCCATTCTGAAGGCCGAAGGGGTGAAAGCCAATCTTGTGTATGGTTTCCTAGGAACAAAATTTCCTGTAATGATTTTTCAGTATTCTCTTTTCATTTCCTTTATATTGCTTGTTACATTCACCTCATAATCTTAATATTTAACTTACTTCAGAGATAAACAAATATCATGATAATGACAGCAGCCAGTGAACAAATGGTAATAACAGCAGGGACCTAAATACAAGAGTAAATGAATGGGAAACAGGCATCTGGCCCATCAAGGTATAACTTTTAACATGGAAGGTGTTCAAAGGAAGACTGGTGGAGGAACGGACAGGATGTGTCATCAGCACAGATACTACAGATGGGATCGTTGCCAGCACCATCTCTCTTTTCTTACAGCAAATCTGATGTTGGCATTTCAAGATTACATCAATTGTGCCAAATTAAAAAAATCCCATGTGACTGAAGAGACGGTGGAAAAATTCTGCTGGCAAATGGACTGAAAATAATTCCGCTGACTTAGCCCTAGCACTCTGGGATGCATTTTTCTGCTCTTCAGTTGTAAGGCTCAGCCTATCTCTCTGTTTTTGCACGGGTCATGTACCTTTAATCTAAGTGGTGGGATGAAAAGTGTTTGGGAGCTTTTGATTTTGGAACCCAATCAACTCTCTGACAGTGCAGGAGTTTGGGGGTACTGACTTTCCTACTCTGTAAAAAATTCAAATGTAACTTTCAATTACCTAGAAATATGACTATAAATAGCTACTAGTGACTGGAGGCCTCATAGAGAATACGAATGAATAGTCGGTAAACATGTATTTTGTATGTTATGTGCACTACATGTGGTAAAAATTATGAGAGTTGTGAGAGTTATTTTGTACTGTGCTGTATAATTTCATCGAGGGGCCACTGCTGGCATGAGGGTGACCAGTGCTGTGGGGGCCTCACACGGGTACTCGGCGCTTGGGCTCACCACGGCAGCAGCAGAGTGGGGGTCTGACTGTGACTCGCTTTATGCAGCAATGGCTTAAGGTGACGCCTTTACATTTGTTTATGTTTCTCTCAACTGTGAATGGCCCTATGCAAAATCTGTCCCTGTGTTGGTCTATTTATAAAGATTTGTGTATATTTTTGATAGTGAAGAATAGAATATTATCTACATGCATTTCATGGATTCATTTTCTTAATCTTTTTTGATATTTCTAAGCTGTAAAGTTGTCTGATTTTTTCCAAATTGTTGCAAGTGTTTACAAACAATATGCATATAATGTGGACCCTTGCAATTCAAATGAACATTGTCCAAGGGCCCATTCGTTTTATTTGTGTATATATCATGAGATGGCTTGAAAGTGGGAACCAAGTTCACAAAATTCACTGTTTTTCCATATATGTGTTTTATATAAGTTGCCAGAAGGTAATTTAATACAATATTTAAAAATAATTTTGTGCATGGAAAAAAGTTTAATGGTGTGGAATTCTCTGCTTGTGGTGCTATGGCACTCTAAGCATTTGGAAGCTTAGATTTTCAGGTCAGGGATAATCAAACTTTTTTTTTATTATAAAGATAGTAAAATCCAACAAAACGTAACAGAACAAAGTCAATCAAAACAAAGCAGCAGAACTGGTACAGAACTTTAAAGAAAGACACTATGAAAACAACAGCTACTATAGTACATCCTGTTATCTTCAAAACAGCTAACCATTCCAACAGGTATAATAAAATCAAACAAAAAAAAAACCCAATAAAAACAGAGTATAAAATAAAGCCAAAAAATTAATCAGAATAAAGCAAAACAATGAGAACAATATTGGGCCTTGAAGGTAAGACAGAAGAGAGTCCCCCATTTTTGCTACATTGCGTACTGTCATCTTCCAAAGAGATGCTCAGGCTGCAAGCCCCAGGCCTGCAAAATGAACAAAATTCTAGCATTTAGTGGTTTTATGTACCTTAGTTGCTATCAATGTAGCCAGACCTGCGAACCAGCAGGTTGCTTTACGGGGGGTGGGGTGGGGGTGGGTGCTTTGTCCTTGATTGTTAGCCTACGCGCTGGTTGGCGTGGTGGTGGTGGGGGTGCATGTTTCTCTTCCTGGGGTCCACGCCAGTAGCGCAGGCCCCGGGAAGGCAAACTAGTTGTCTTCTGGTTGGAGGCGCTCAGGCCCAGCCTCAAACTGTTTTATATTGGGACTTTTTCTATTTGCAGAGCAACTACATTCACTTTCAAATATGAAATGACGTGTGTGTATATTGAGGGGGAAATTTTTATAAGTAGTATGAACATTTAGTTGTTCCAACAGAGTTACTTTTGAGAATGAAAGAGGAAGCTACTAATATTCACAGTGGGACAATAGGCAGAAGCCAGTCCTTCCCCAGACAATTTGGGGTGTGTATTTCCCTGAATTAAAAGGCTACAAAACAGAGACTAGACTTACATTAGTCTTCGGAAGGTTACTGAAAGGTTATTGGATTAAAATTTTATAATTTACATATTTGGGGAGATATGACCTCATTAATAGTAGAGCCAATTTTGCTATATTTAGTTAAAATAATGAGTGGTTGGTACATTTTCTTTCACGGTGAAATTTTCCTTCCTAACCAAAAAAATTTTTAAAAATTATTTTAAATTGGAAAGTAGTAAAAATCTTTTTCTTTTTTTCCTTAGCCACTGGGCTAAGGAAAAATCACTTGATTTTACTTTCATTCACCAGTTCTTTCTCCTAATGGAGAGTGCTGGGATAGCCAAGTAATTCTCCCTTGAATCTAGCATACCTGACAGAACCCAGTGATCATACTGCAGTAGGTAGAGGGCTGGCATTAAGTACCTCTTGAATAAAAATCTTCATCTTTCAAAAATTCCAGCAGCTTATCTCCATGCAGGTGAAAACCTCTAGTGCTGTTTTTCTATCTGACCATCCATCTAGTTGGTCCCTGATGCGGTCAGGAAATTGCTGTCTTTGTCCCCAGCAGCAATGCATGATGGTCACGAAGATTGGGCTGCTTGCTGAATCTCACCCAGAATGCTGACGCCAAACCCTCAGCATACGATGACCTTCCACAGAGAAGGAAATGTCACTTGGCTAGGGTGAGGCCAAATCTGTGCAATTCGCTTAATAAAGATGTAGAAATCTTTAAAAAAACCCAAAAAACAAAAAAAGGAAGTAGAAAGCTTCTCTAGATGCTGAATGGGTTCAGTTTGACCTCTGTGTCATGAACTTTAGTCTCTTTCATTATTCTGAATGGAGACAGTGTGGTTGACTGCACACAATTGCCAAGCGTCTTACAAATTGAGAGACATATGGCCTCTGCAAAGTCATGGAAGGACTGCTCGGGATGACAGGTAATTTCCTGTTGGCTCCTCTTGTCCCAGAGCAATTTGATAGTGCTGACTTTTGTGCACACCTGGAAATACTTCTCATCTAAACTTCCACCCCAGCTGACCTTGATCTCTGTGTTGTACTTGGGAGACTTCTAGGACTTCATCTCCAAAGGCCACTTTTTCAAAGAAGCGGTTCTCTTGACAAGAGGGAGAAGATTCTGTGACTTTCTTTTTAGACTTCCTGATAGTTAAAATAGTAAGGGAACATTCAAACTTAGATATAAATAATTCAGCACTGATTTTCCTTCAGTTTTATAACAATATTAGTTTCTTTCTCTTCCCTGTCACTGCTCCCACATCCCTTTCTGGGAGGAATAACCTCTCTTATATCTGCCGTCGACTTGGTCTAGGAGCGTATTCGGAGACAGCGGCAAGGAGAAATTGGTGATAACCTCAGTGGCTACAACCTTGTGTGCCCTCCAAATGCTTATAAGATTCTCCTTCCATTTTTGTGCTATATGTCACAAGGTCGAATTCTTTTCTATTTTAAACAAATTTAATGCTTTATTACAGTGCGTTACTGGGGCCATTTCTCTCCCAAAGAGAAAGCATGGTTGTAATAAAGGTCTGACACAATTTTTAAAGTTTTTAAAAAAAATTTATTATTTTTATTTTAAAGAGAATAAAAAAAAACCCAATAAAAATGACACAATTTTTTTTTAAAGAAAGCCCTTCTCCATGAGGGCTGGGTCTCATGGTTAGATCTCTGCCAATTCCTTCTCCATGGCATTTGTGACATAGGTCTCCAAGTATACTCTCTCTCCCCTCATGAACTGCCTCTTACAGTTAACTGATTAGTGAAATATAAATAATTATGAAAATGTAGGCAGAGGAACTGAGTGGAAGAAAAGACTCTTCATTTCATCAATCTGCAACAAACTCTTTCCTTTTATAGATTGCCTGTCAACCCAAAAAATCATTTAAAAATTGTGTATGACTCAGAAAAATTTTAGACTAACTCTTTAAAAGGAAGGCACACATTTCTCATATAGGAAAACGTCTTTCCAGGTATTTTCTACATAAGGGATAGCAAAGCTGACTACTTTTTCCTTTGCCTTTTTCCCTCCTCCCCTCCTTGATTGCATGATGGCTAACAGCCTGCTCTGTGCCCGAAGTCCTAAGTGGAGAGTGAAGTGAGGGTGGGTATAGACAGGAGGATGAGAAGGCCCAGCCAGTACGCTCGTCGTGGGCCGTGTAGAGAGTGAATGACAGTGATGTGGCGGTAAACACGACCGTGGGAGCCGTGCTGGGTGCTGTGGCTGCACAGAGCAGGAAGCGGGAAGGGAGGGTAAGCTTTCTGTAGCTGGGAAAGGGGCTGTGTAAGCTGGATTTTGATTAAAGAGTAGGTGCTACTCAGGGCTGAGGTATAGAACTCCGAAGGAGGCATCGTGGAGGGCTGATGCTGTAAGGAAAAGTGGAGGAAGGAGGACTTGAAGCGGAGGTAGCACCGAGTGCTGAGTAAACTTCCTGCGGACGGAAGAGCAGGGCCCCAGGCCCACCGCCTTCATCAGGGCGCTCTCACCGTCAGGAAGTTCCTGAGACAGTGAACTTACTTGGTTTCCAGTTTGAGGAGTGATAGTCAATCACTGATTGGTCCTCAATGACTGATTGGTCCCTTTGTTTGGGCCCACAGCGAGGCGGCGCATTCTGACAGGAGCACATGGCAGACAGAGGGTCAGTGATCACTTCGTGGCCAGGAAGTGAGAGAGAGGAAGAGCAAGGGGCCACGGTCCCGTGGTACCCACCCTCTGAGGGCACTGCTCCAGGGACCCAAGGGTCTGGTGACACTATACAAGAGGCCAAGTCTTAAACACACGGCTCTGGGGGACTTTGGGCATCTTAAATATGGTGCATAGTTTCTGAGCTGAGGGGGAAACTAACACTGAATTAATCATTGCCAATGATCATAACAATCATTATTGAAAAACATTGTGCTGCACATATACACACTTCACTAAAAAGAAATCAAGACCGAAAGAAGCCAGGTGATTGGCTCACAGTCATGGTGCTAAATCGCGAGTCAGGACTCAGGTTTTCATGAGCCTGCCTCCCAGTGACTCCTCCTCCCCATACATCAGGGGATCAGGAAACGGTGATCTGGAAGGGGAAGAAATGATCACCTTTTACCGCACTAGGTAACAAACCATCTCAAACCACTGTGGCATGGAACTCCACGAACTCACCATCTCTGTTTTTCTTTTGTTTAAAGAGAGAGAAATAAATAATAAAACAGAGTTTCAAAGTAAGCTGGTAGGAGAGTGACAATAACTAATACATTGTGTGCTGTTATCTTCGTAGTAGTTATTCAGAGTACAAGACATAGGCATGAGATCTTGTCCAAACAATACTGGCACAACCTGTCTTTTCAATGAACTAAGAGAAAGTAGCTGTATAGCTATCTTAACTATCTGGTGTATGCGTTTTTTTTTTCTTTTTCTCTTCTTTCTTTTTCCCTTCCCCTCATCACAGTTTGTCTTTTCTTTTGAACAGTTTCTTCCCAATTCATAATATCTGTTGTACATTTTGGATCTTATGTATTCATTCAGTTTCTCACACTAGTGAGACAATATGATGTTTACACATATGGGTCTAATTTATTTCGCTTATGAGTATGGTCTTGAGTTGTAACCATTTACCTATAAAAGTCTCAAGTTTATGTTCTTTATGGCTGAGTGGTACTGCGTTATGTAAAAAAAGCCACATCTTTTTTATTCATTCCTCGGTTGAAGGGCATTTGAGTTGTGACCAAGACTTAGCTTTTACAAATTGTGTTGCTTTAAACATGAGTGTACATATATCACTGTGATATGATGTTTTAAATTCTTCTGGGAAGATATCCAGTAGAGGACTAGCTGGGTTGAATGGGACCTCCAATCCTAGTTTTTAAAGGAATTGCTACACTGATTTCCAGAGTGGTTGTACTAGTCTACACTCCCACCAACAGTGGAGAAGGGTTCCTTTTTCCCCACAGCCCCACCAGTATTTGTTATTGTTTGATTTCTTGATTGTAGCCATACTCTCTGGGGTGAGATGAAACCTCAGTGTTGTTTTAATTTGCACCTCTCAAATGACCAATGATGTTGAGCATTTTTGCAAGTATTTATTTGCCATTTGTATTTTTTTTATCTGAGAAGTGTGTATTCACCTCAGGTGCCCAATTTTGGACTGGGCCTTCAAATTTGGGGGGTCTGATTTTTTCAATTCTTTATATCACCTAGATATAAGTCCTTTGTCTGAGGGACAACTGGCTATTAAATTTTTCCATTCTGTGGGTTGCCTCTTCATTTTGTTGGTGATTTCTTTTGTAGTGCAAAAGCTTTTGAATAAGGTGAGATCCCATTTGGAACTCACTATTTCTAAGAAAACGTAGTTTATAGATGATTTGCCTTGTAGTCTCTCCCTGGATCTCCCCATACACCACTAACTTTATTTGGTCTACATTAGGCAAGGAGGGCAGGTAAAGTTTTCTGAAGTCATTTGAATACTACCTTAAGGGATCTTCTTCCACTAACTACCTTATACTGATGTAAAAAATCTCCAAACATCATTGATTTATTCTTCATGTCCATGTCTGATATGGCTGGAGTAGCACCTTTCTCTCTACAGTTCTCAGTCAAGGATTCAGGGAGACAGGGATGAGACTATGGCCTGTGATGCTGACTTCTTAACGTAGGGCACTGGGAATTCCTCAAGAGGGCTGATGAAATGAACATGCGCATGCGAATGTTTTGTTCTAGAAGGGACACACATCATCTGTACTCGCATTTTGTCATACAGGACAAGTTATATGTCCCCACTAGGTTTCAAAGGGACAAGGGATTCCAATCAATGTCCTTGGAAGGAGAAAATTGACATGCGTGTGTCACGTCTACCTCAGGGGTTCAGAAATGCCAGGGCACTCCACTATTTCTCTTCCAATGCTGAATGATAATAAAAAATCAATTCCAGGTGGCTCCAGAGCTGTCACTTCTGCTGTCACTGTTTGTTTTTCTTGTACTATCTAATAAAGTAGTCACTAGCCACTTGTAGAGTTTAAAATAAAAATTTATTTTCTCAGTTATACTAGTTACATTTCAAGCCCTGAGTAGCCACACAGGACTGGCAGCTATAATGATGGAACGTACAGAGATAGAACATTCTTATCATTGCAGAAAATTTTCTTGGACAGTGATATCTAGACCAGGGGTCAGCAAACTATCTCTGTAAAAGACCAACATAGTACATATTTTAGACTTTGTAGGACATGCAGCCCCTGTTGTTGCTACTCAGCTATGCAATGTTAGTGTCAAAACAGTCACCGATAACATGTAAGCAAACAGGCATAGTTGTGTTACAATAAAACTTTGTTTAAAAACAGGCACCAAAAAGGCTCTTGGTCACTTGTTTTCCAGCCTTAGATCTGGACCTGTGATTTCCAAAAGGATGGCAGTCATTTTTACAAGACTATCTGAAGTAAGAGAACTGCAGTAAGAGAACATTGGAATTTCAGTTTGAAATTATCCAAAGAATAAAATTCAAGAACCTTGCATCTGCTGTTCTGATGGGCACTGGCCCCTTCTGTCTTGCCCATCTGTTTGATGGTCATGTGTGATGTACGTTAGGCAGGAGTTCCACCATCCAGGGGCACCTACTGTGATGCTTAGGGTATTTTTTTTCTTCTAACACATTATGACATAAGAAAGTCCACATAGCCTAATTTTATTTTAGTTTTTTAAGAGTAGGGAAACTTATCAGAGAAAAGGAACGTGGTACAGGAATAGCTCCTGTGAGACAGGAGGTGTCCCAGATGCGACCATAGCCTAATTTTATGGTATTATGAACTTTATGCCATAATTTTGAATAAATAAACCCTCCCCAAGTGAAGAAGTGATTTAAAGTATTTCTGAAAAAATATTGCAGTGTGTTCTGTTACTGTCTCTTGCCTCACTCTTTGCCATGACGTGGAGATCGGGACAGCACAAACCACAGTGCTGCTTTGTCAGTTGCTATCCCTTATGGTCTGCCAGCTTGAAAGGGAGGAAGAGGGAAAATCAACTTACTTCTTCTGGTTTGTCTGCTGTTCTTTCTCTTATCTCCCTAATTGGTTCTAGGTTCATAGCAGTTGGTTGCATCTCCCAGCTTCTTTCCATCCTGTGGAACTCAAATGTAGCAGCACCAACCAGGCAGTTCCCCTGCTCAGATGTCTGGGCTGTACTGCAGGGGCCCCTCTTGAGCACCCAAGGAACCTGCACGGACACCCAAGACCCCAGTTTCCATCTTCCCAGTGGGCTTCCAAGTCTGTTAATCTCCCCACTCTTATCTTCTTCTCCTTGATTTCTAGCTCCAGGAGAGGAAGCTGCTTCCTGAAGTTGCTATTCCTGTGACCACAGTGTACCTTTTTCCTTTTAAATACTCCAATGTCTTTTGAACCAATTTCCTTTATTAAATTCTCTGGTAAAATAATGAGAGTGCTTTGTTCCCTGCTTGGTTCCTAATTTATAGAGACACAGTGAATTAAAGTGCATGTTAGTAATACAAGCATCATTAACAAGAATATGGTGGTGTGGACATTACAGAGAAAGAACCACAGCAAGATAATCAGATGAGTAATAAGTAAGAAAATACTTGAAAAATAGATTTTCATTTGCTACTAAGAATGAATTTGCCTCACATTTATAGTGTCTTGAGATTTGAATAAAACAAAGCAATTAAAGAGAAAACAACTCTAAAATGAAGAAAAGCCTGTAAAATTTAAAATTATGATATTTAAAATTATGATATAGTTAGCCTTCTAGTAAAATCTACTGAACTTTGTATTTAGTATTTAGAAGTAGCTTTTGACATTAAAGATAGTTTTGTTTAAAATTTTTTTATTTTATCTTACAAGTAGTTATTAAAGAAAATACAAAAATCATTCTTCTGTGAAAAAATAAAACAGTTTTATAACAAAATAATTAGAGAATTAAGAAAATAGATTTCTAAGCACGAGTGTTATATTTCCATTTGGTTTAATGTTATGCTCAAAAATTTAGGGTAGTATGTGGCATGTAGTAGACAATCTACTTATTCAATGAGTGAATGGGTTCTAATTAACAGTGGACAAACCAAAGATCCACATGCCATTGGAAAATACCTTATTTATACAATTATGGTAAATGGCTATATTATTATAGATGGCAATACTGCAATAAGCTAAAACATACTCCTTTGCCTGTAAATAATATTGGGAAACCCAGAAAAAACACTGCTGATCATTTGAAAAAACAAGCACAGCGTTAGCTTGTATTTTGAACTTAATTTGTTCCACAATTCTTGAAAAGATGGTCACATTTATGTTGGTGTGGGAGAGATGGCTGCCATTGTGTTTGTATGGGAAAGATGGCCGCCATCGTGTTTGTGTGGGAAAGATGGCTGCCATTGTGTTTGTATGGGAAAGATGGCCGCCATCGTGTTTGTGTGGGAAAGATGGCCGCCATTGTGTTCATCACCCAATGCAGGGTTTGTGAACAAAAAACAAAATTTTGCCACACTTCTGTTTGTGAAACAAATTGTTCACACACACACAAAAAAAGTGTTCGTGAGCTGATGCACCACTGTATTAGGACCAACCCCACACAGAACATTTGCTTTACAGCAGCCTATATGGCTTTATCATGTTTCAGTTTATGGCATTTATTAGGTTCTGTTTCAATTAAAGAACATGAAGACACTACTTTGTGACCCATAAAATAATGTATTAAATAAGGTATTTTGTATAGATGAACTGGCTTCTCTAAATTGATTGGTTTCTGAAAAAGCTGAGTAACTGCTTTGACTGGAACTTAAAAGTAAGGGTTCTGGGAGTCAAATCACAGAGGAAGAACCGTAAGTGAAATCCATCTCCTGTTGCATTCATAAGCAGAAATATAGCAGGCAAGAATCAACTGTAGATATGACCAAACCATTATCTGATGTCTTGGATATAGTTTTTTCTTTTTTCCTTTCCAAAGTCAAATTTTAAATTTAGTGTTTATGATGAGAAAGAAAGTGACCATGAGAAAAATTGGAACAAAATAGAAGTTTGTTGTTGATCCTGTGGCAAGTTATGTAAAAGAGATATAAAGCTAAGAGATGTTATACTTTATTCTTCTACAATTACTCCAAATTAGTTGACCTTTTATATAATAACAAGTGACTCTCTTTTAGTTCATTATTTAGATGATATTTTAAAAATGTACACTCTTAATCAGTCCCGTCAACATAGAGATGATATTTTAAGAGTGAAAGAGAGAGTAACTGCTTTTCAAAAGATATTCATGTTATGGAAAGAGCATTTTGAAAAATGGCATTTAGAAAGGTTATAATTGTTCTGTGATTTTGTTGCTGAAAATGTTCTAAATATTCTATGGGTGTACTTGACACTGGAAAGAACACATTCTGATTCACTGAATCAGATTATGCATTGTCAAAATTTTTAAAAATGCCACATTTTCCAATTAGTTTGTAGAGACAAATACTTGAATTCAGGAGCTATAAGTTTAGCTAACTATTCACATCAATCTTTGATTAGAGGATAGGATTGAAGGATATGTTGGATTTTGGCAAGTGTAAGGGGTTTCTCCATTTAGAGCTACATAATCTTTTTGAGGCAGGATTTTTCATGTCAAATCCAAATATTAAAACAAATGAGTTTGAGTTACAGTTATAGGGTCTGATTTTAAAGTGTTAAATCTGGATTTTTACACATAGTGAAGAATTTTAATCACTTTGCTCTCACTAAAAATTATATTTTAGGGAGATTAAATGTAGCTCTGTATCACTAAAACAGAATAGTAAAATATTAATAATATATTTAGGCAATAATTTATGTTAGACTATAATAAATTTAAGATACATGTTATAAATTGTATTATAAAAGAATAGCTGAAGATAAATTACTAACAATTTGCTTAAGAAGTCAGCAGAAAAGAATAGTAAATTAAAAGTTATTGAGGGAAAAATAATGTAGGCAAACACAGAAATAAATATAACTGAAAATTAGTATAGCAGATCATAGGGGTCACATGTTTTGAAGAGACTAATAAAATACATAATCCCCTGACAAGTTTTCCAGTTATAGAAAAACACAAGGACAGTGAGGAATAAAAGATGGATAGCATGCAGCAAATCAAGAAGCTTATACACCAGGACCAAGTGGAATTCATCCCAGGAATGCAGGGATGGTTCAACATAACACAATTCAATAAATACAATAATCATATCAATAGAGACAAAGACAAAAATCACATGATCATCTCAATAGATGCAGAAAAAGCTTTTGATAAAGTTCAACACTCATTAATAATAAAAACCCTAGAGAAAATCGGAGTAGATGGTCTTTACCTCAACCTGATAAAAGCTATGTATGAGAAACTAACAGCCAACATCATACTAGATGGACAAATGGAAGCTTTCACTCTACAGTTAGGAACAAGACAAGGACGTCCACTATCACCACTCCTATTCAATATAGTTCTGGAAACACAGTCCAGAGTAATTAGCCAAGAGAGAAATAAAAGGAATAAGGATAGGAAAGGAGAAAGTTAAATTATCATTATTGGCAGATGACATGATACTCTACATAGAAGACCCCAAATACTCCATCAGAAGACCTGTAGATTTAATAACCAAATTCAGTAACATAGCTGATACAAAATCAACACTCAAGCAATCAATAGCATTCCTGTGCACAAACAACAAACTCACTAAGAGAGAAATTAGGGAAACCACACCCTTCATAATAGCATAAAAAAATACAATACTTGGGAATCAATCTAATTTACTTCTAAGGAAGTAAAAGATCTATACGTTGAAAATTATAGTACTCTGAAAAAGGAGATTGAAGAGGATATCAGAAAATGGAAAGATATCTCTTGCTCATGGATAGGAAGAACCAACATAATGAAAATGGCCATACTCCCAAAATTGTTATATAGATTTAATGCAATTCTGATCAAAATAGCATCAGCAAACTTCACAGAACTAGAGAAAACATTCCTAAAATTCATTTGGAACCAGAAGAGACCTAGAATAGCAAAAGCAGTTCTGGGCAACAAAGGCAAAACAGGAGAGACCACAATCCCTGACTTGAAATTATACTACAAAGTTACTGTGATAAAATCAGAATGGTACTGTTAAAAAAAAAAAAAGACCTGAGGATCAGTGGAACAGATTAGAAGTTGTACAGGCAACTACAAACACACTCAGTCACTGTATCTCTGACAAAGGGGCCAAACATTCACTGGAAGAAAGATGGCCTCTTTAATAAATGATGCTGGGGAAACTGGCTCTCTATGTGCTGAAGACTAAAACTAGACCCATGTCTAGCATCATGCACAAAACTAAACTCAAAATGGTTCAAAGATCTAGGTATTAAAACAGAAACACTAAATCTACTGGAAAAGAAAGTAGGTAGAAATCTTGAAGACATAGGGGTAGGCAGACAATTCATGAACAAAACCCAGATCACATGGGAAATACTTCAAAGAATCAACATCTGGGATCTCACCTTATTAAAAAGCTTTTGCACCAACAGAGTGAAAAGACAACACACAGAGCAGGAAAAAATTTTTGCCGACTGTCCCTCAGACAAAGGACTTTTATCTAGAACATATAAAGAATTGAAAAAAATTAGACCCCTCAAAATCAAAGATCCAATCCGAAAATGGGTATATGAGATTAAAGCAGACTTCTTGGATGAAATACAAACAGAAGATAAATATATGAAACAACGTTCAACATCACTGGTCATTTAAGAGATGCAAATTAAAACAACACTGAGATTTCATCTCACCCCAGAAAGAATGGCTATCATCAAGAAATTAACCAAAACAAATACTAGTGGGGATGGGGGGAAAAAGAAACCCTTCTCCACAGTTGGTGGGAGTATAGACTGGTGTAACCACTGAGGAAATCAGCATGGAGAGTCATTAAAAAACTAGGATTGGAGGTCCCATTCAACCCAGCTATTCCCCTTCTGGTCATCTCCTCAGAAGAATTAAAAACATCATATCATAGTGATATATGTGTACTCATGTTTATAGCAGCACAATTTGTAATAGCTAAATCTTGGAAAGCACCCAAATTCCCACCAACTGAGGAATGGATAAAAAAGATGTGGTATTTTTACGCAGTGGAATACTACTCAACTATAAAGAAGGATAAACTTGAGACTTTTGTAATTAAATAGATGCAAGTTGAGACCATACTCATAAGTGAAGTAATTCATACTTGCTTGTGTAAACATCATATTGTCTAATTAGTGTGAGAAGCTGAAAGAGTAAATAAGATCCAAAATGTACAATAGATATTGCGAAATGAGAAGAAACCGTTCAAAAGGAAAGAGACTGGGTTGGGAGAAAGGAGAAAAGGAAGGAAAAAGAAAAAAATACACAAGATGCTTAAGATATTTATACAATTAGTTTCTTTCAGTTCATTGAAAAGAAATGTTTGTGCCTATATTGTTCTATTTTTTATGCCTTTATCTTGTAATATGGGCAACTATTTTGAAGATAACAATATGTAGTATATTAACCATTTTACTGTCCTACTATCTTGTTTTGAAATTTTGTATCATGTTTTTATTGTTTTTCACTTTAAAAAAAAGAAGATAGTGCCTCCTCCTGCAACTGAATGCAGTACATTTGAAAATCATGGCATAATTAAAAAATCTATTGAAAAGCACACAGAACCAAAACAGATACTGAAGGAACTCGAAAGTTCAGCACAGCCCTTTATTTATGAAATATATATAAATCATGAAAGGCCCAGAGAAATGGAGGACTGTATTGTGTTCATGGATTGGGAGACTCAAGTTCATGAAGATGTTGCTTTCTCTGAGTGAATCTATAGATGTAGGACTGTGTCTATTAAAACAGTTGTTTTTGTTTGTGAGGTGTTCTTAGGAGAAATTAACCTGCTTCTCAAATTTTTGTGGAAATGCACAGGACCAACAATAGCAGGGACATTTTTGAGTAGAGCAGAATGATGTTACCTTATATAAAGACTTAAGAAGTTACAGCAATCTGAATGATGTGGTATTGGCACAAGTTAGATCTATCCAGAATTGGACCCAAGAATAAATGTAGACTTAATATATTACAAAATTTTTATGTCAGGTTTATAGGAAAAGGACAATTTTATTTTCAATAAATGTTGTGTTGATTGTATGTCCATAAGAAAAATAAAAACCTTTTACCTCATACAAAAAAAATCCATTTGTATAGTAAATATAAATGGCAAACAACAGAGATTCTAGGAAGTAATTTAGGATAACATCTTTATGATCCAAGAGTGGCCAAATATTTTCAATCAGGACATGAAAAACACTGATTATAAAGGAAAAGATCGCTAAATTTGTCCATATCAGTAGTATGAATATCTTTGTATTAAATAGTCCCCACCTGGAGACTGAAAAACACAAGCTGCAATTTGGGAAAAGATATTAAAACACAGATAACAGAAAAAGTGTTCCTATAGTAAATTCTACAAATCAGTGGGAAAGAGTGCCTCCCCTCAGAAAAAAGAATGTTATTTCTGTATTAACCCATCATAAAGGATAATATTTGAATGGGCAGTAAAGGAAATGAAAGGTGCTGAATCTCATAAGTAGGAAAGTGCAATTATTTATTTTTATATTAGGTTGGAGGGCATTTACTAGATTTTTATTTTTATTTTAAAATAAAGATACAGAATTTCAAAGCAATAATAGGAAATTAACAATGGTTAATATATCGCATATTGTTATATTCAAAGCAGTTGTTCAGATTACAGGGTATAGGCATGAAAGACTGACCATCAATGAAAGCACAAGCCATTCTTTCTGATAAACTAATAGAGATTAGTAGTATAGTTATATATATAATCTTTTCCTTTCTTTCTTTCTTCTTTTCCCCCTTACCAGTTGTTCTTTCCTTTTGAGAATTTTCTTCCTCCTTCTCTTACAGTACTCTGAAAAAGGAGATTGAAGAGGATATCAGAAAATGGAAAGATATCCCTTGCTCATGGATAGGAAGAACTGACATTGTGAAAATGGCCATACTCCCAAAATCATTATACAACTGTTATACAGATTTAATGCAATCCCAATCAAAATACCATTTATTAGATTTTATTAAATAGCAACAAAGCCAATATATATACAAAAGAAATTTCAGGAAAACTCCAGGAGCAAACGTGGCTCTACTAGAAAATGCCAAGTAGAATAATAAGAGTCACGTGCTTCACAGCGGTGTTTTTGCCATCTACAGCCTGCGTCTGTGACAATGTTCCGTAAGATTACACTGGCTGGTGATGTCACAGCTGTTTTAGTTTGTGTAACCATATACTATGATATGTATTTTTACAATGGCAAAATTGCCTATGGATGCATTTTTTTAGGACATAACTTGACACGTGACTGCATTTGAAAAATCACAATCCATGAGGAAGGCTAAATTTAGAAGTTAACATTGAGAAGAATTTTAGGTACATAGAACTGGTAGGGTAGAAGGCAGTCAACTATCCCGGAAACTGGCAGCATCTCACCCTGCACGCCTACACTTTCACCTAACGATTTTGCTCTAGGACTACAGCCAACAAAAATGCATACAGATGATTACAAAAATATACAAAGTAAAATTTCATACCAATATTATCTTTGGTGGTAGAAATTGGAAAGGACTCAAATATTCAATGGTGGAATAAGTATATTTTTCTCTAGTGAAATTCTATACAGTAATGAAAATGAGTGAAATAGTGATACGATGTTAGATTAAACAACAAACTTAAGGTTGTCAAATAAATCAGGCTTAAAGAATAGATATTTTAAGTTCAAAAATGGATAAAGTGAATCCATGGCCTTAGGCTTCTGAATATTAATTATCTTGGATAAAAGAGAAAAGATACAGAAGTGTCAAAGAGCAGGAACAGTGTTTCGGGAATACAAGTGTTATTCTGTTCTTTGACTTGTTGACAGCTGTATAGATATGCCCAATTTCTGGTAATCATGCTATATACTTATAATTTGAATGCTCTGTACCTTGTTTAAATTGTTGGTTTCAAAAGGGGAGATGAGAGGAAACATTAAGCAGTAAAAAGAGCCCATGAATTTCTTTTTATGCATGTTTTTTTCCCTAAACCACTCCTATTCATTTTGTCTTTTAGACATGTATTTCCTACATTAGTATAGATTTTCATGGAAATTCATAAAAGACATTAAAAGCTATTAGAACTCCTTTGGTAGGAAGCCACTTTAGTTCCCTATCAACGTAGTGTTTCCAACGTTTTTAACCACCGACTCTTGTCTTTTTGTGTATATCGATTTCACAGTTTGGAAAATGCTGCTCTAGGGATTACAGGGTGTATTTGAATGCTGTGTCTTTTCTAACAGGCCTCATGGCTTCAAATACCTTGATCTTATGATCAACAGCTTGACAGCTAAGAGGCATCTTTTTGTATAAATTCTCAGCTTTATTTTTTTTACCCTGAATTAAATGTATAATGATGGGTTACAAGTAACTCAGCTTAATGATTCAATTTAATGGAACGACTCAGACACTTCTTGGGAATTCTGTTGACAATATCTGTATTTGATTTATTTAGTATTTCCAGTGATTTGGACCTTGACTCTTCCTAGTATAAAACAGTTCTTCCCAGGAGGTGTTAGTCTTGTATCGAACAACAAAAACATCTTTATGGGGGAATGGTACTCACACTCATTGTTTTGTTTCCAGCAATATCACAAACGTGATTTTTACCATTGTGAAGACATTCAGACAATTTCTCAAAGAAGACATGGGGAGGTGTTATGGAAGACACGCCCACTGATCTTTTTTTGCCAGCTAACTGAATTGTCTTTCAATCTCTACCCTCTGCTATAACTATTTAGCTAACGTTTTAGTATCTTGAAGGCCTTTTTCTTAATGTATATTACTATCATATTAAAAACTAAGTTCTAATGGTATAGAAAACCTCAAAACGACTCACAAATCTTCCACTCTGGATGTCTGCTGTTAGTCTGAATAGTTCGTTGGCCTCATAACTATGTGCGAATAGAGGAAGTCAGTCTATTTTACAATGTACCTAAATGGTTAGAAAGTTTTCTATTATACTAATCTATAATTCATCTTTGTAACTCCCACCCGTTTGTCCTGGGATTCCCATCTAAGGTTGCACAGAAAGAAAGCATATGCCTTATTTATTTCTATATGAGAATTTAGTAGCATCTGAAAAGGGCAGCTAAACAATTCTCCTCTATTTTTTTTTTGTGTTTTTTTTTAAACTTTGCGGCCCAATGTTTTACATTGTCTGTTTTATTTCACTACAGGACTTCTCCCTGTAAAGCGAATGAAACAGAGGTCTCCCACTTACAGGGCATACGTTCTAATATCCCCTGCACCCCTAGTAGATGCCTGAAACCACAGATAATACCGAACCCTAACACAAGCACATTATCCTTTAACAATTGATCTGTAACTGTGATGGTTACCAAGGGACTAATCAGCAGAGGCATACACAGTGTAGATATGCCAGACAAAGGAATGATTCATATCCCAGTTGTGTCAGAGCAGGACGATGTGAGATATCATCATGCTACTCAGAATGCTGCTCAATTTAAAACTGATGATTTATTGTGGTTGGTCACGGGTAACTGGAACACTGGGAAACAAGTGTGGGTAGGGAGGACTACTGTGTACATTTTATTTGCATGCATTTCATCTCATTGTCACCATCCTGAGTCCTCAGGGTTAAAGTCAATCCTCCTGGGAAGAGCCCACTCTAAGAGATAGCTGTCTTTCTTAAGACACTGAAATACTTCTGCTAACTTGACCCAAGATTATATGGGACCACTGAGTTTATAGCTAAAATCTCTAGCTTTTGGCTTTAGGTAGTAGATCCTGATTGAGGCACATCATAGCCTGTCATATTATGGTATTAATAAGGTTCAAATGGTAAGATTTGGTCTATTATTCCCCTCCTTCACTCTGCTTTGGGAATTTCCTTCTCTCATCCAACCTAGCCTTTGTTTTTTTTAGCTTTATGAATAGATTAGACCAGTCTGTTTTTAGTGCCTTCTTGCAAACTGTCAGTCAAAATATAAAAAGTAAAAGCCATAGTATTTTATTTATATTAATTTAAAGTATAATGATATCGTCATAGTGTGGAGTTTTTGTAAACTGGTTTTAACTGTATTTTCACGAGATTGTATTAGATTTGTGCAAATAATTATGTGGTTTATGTGTTGTGGATTTTAATAACTACTCATTGTAATACATCAAAGTGCTAATTATTCATTAGATGTCACAGTTTAAATACTGAACCCTTAAAAGCTAAATGAAACTGAATAAGTCCAATACTGATTAGCAAAGATTTCAAGGGACAAAACAGTTTGGAATTTGAAATTTTAAAATAAGAACACTTGAGTGAAAGTTATAGTATCCTTACCAGGCTGCCAATCTTTTCTGTTGAAATTTGAATTTGTGAACAATCTTGATGGCTCTTATGATAAGTGAAATCTTAATTCCTTGAGTTTATCAAATAATTCAGGTGGAGAGAGTTTAGTGAAAGACTCCCCAATGATTGTGCTATACAGCTCAGATCAAATGGTTGTTAAGAGACACAGAATCTGATTGTTTATGAATTTTGCTTTTTTTTTCAAAATAGAATGAAAAAATTTTAGCATGTCAAGCCCACAAAGCAGTGGACTGAATATGAGTTGTTAATATTTTTAGGGAAGGAAACAATATGATCTGATTCACTTAGTACTCAAATATTTAACTTATGCTGATCCAATGTTTCAAAAATATGGATGGCTCTCTCTTTCTAATTTCCACATACAGCCACATGTTATGAAAGCATTACCTGTGTTTCTGTCTATGGCTCATCTACTCACTTCCCAACTTACTGTTCTGACTAAAGCCCCTGCAAACCTTTTTGCTAAGTTCAGTGATGTTTCTCAATCTTTATCTTTCTTGCTCTTTTGATAGCATTATATATTTACCTTCAGAAGTCTTAAAAACCATTAACCTCCATAAAGGTATACTCTGTTAGTTTTCCCCTGACTTCTGTTGTAGTCCCTGGTGCCTAGGAAGATGTATCACAGGACGTCTCTTCTGGGCCATCATCCCTGTCCACCCTACCGCTCTTCCTGGGTGATCTCATTCACTCCTATAGCTTCATTATTTTTAACTATGTACTGATCATATCATCTCTAAACCTGTGTCTTCTGCTCAGGTTTCTCTGGAATATTAAATTTATGTACATATACCTACCTGACTTACCTACATGGGTGTTTCATAAATAACATGTGAAACAATGAACTTTTTGTTTCAGTCTGTTTTCTGTTGTCACAACAAAGTTTCTAGACCAGGTGTCTTCACTTTCTATCACTGTGGCAAATATCTGAGTTAAATCAGCTTAAAAGAGGAAAGGTTTATTTTGGCTCATGATTTAGAGGTTTCAGTGCATGGTTTTGGCTCTGTTGCACTGAGCTGGTGGTAGCACAATAGGTCACAATGGGCTTGTGTGGCAGTTTAGGTCTGTTCACTTCACTGTAGACAGGAAGTAAAGAGGCGAGAGTCCCAATATCATCTTCAGGGTTGTGCCCTTAGCAACCACCTTCCTTTTATCAGGCCTTACTTTCCAAGTTCCTCGCTGCCTAATAGTATAGCAGGTTGAGGACTAGGCATCTAAGAAGTGGGCCTTTGGTGAGCATTTTAGGCTTAACCTGTAGCTCTGGGCAATTTATACAGAGTAGAGCTTTATTTGCCTTATGGTTCTGGAAACTAGAAAGTCTAAGAGCTGGGCACCAACATCTTGTGAGATCTTCGTTGGCATTGTAACGCGGTGACATAGAGCAAGGATGCTGGTTCAGGTCTCTTTTTCTGCTTAAAAAGTCTTCAATACCATTGTGAGGGCTGCACCCCGATCTAATCCGAGTTACCTCTCAGAGGCCCCACCTTTGAATATCATTAGCAAATGACCGAGATTAAGATTTCAATATGGGAAATTTGGGGGACACACATAAATCATACCAGAAGTATTTTTCTCTGAACATGCATTCCTTTGTATTTTCCCCATTTTGCTACTTGCAAATTAAAGTCTGGAGTTATTGTTGACTTTTCTCTAATTGACAGTCCCAGTTTCTACTTAGTCTCCATATTCTGTTGCTCTAATCTCCCAGTGTCCTGGGAATTTGTCTGCTGCGTCTATTTGAACTCACAGCCCTCTAAGCCGGGGTGTTATCCTCTTAAGGATGGATTTCTAGGACAATCATCCCATTGGCCCTTTAAGTTTAGTCTAAAGCCTCCGATTCTATTCTCCATGTCGTCACCAGGTTTGTCTGAAACATTGTGTTTTAAAGATACTTGCAGTGGTTTCCCTTTGGACTCTACATGTTACAGAGCTGTGTGCAAGCTATTTGCTGTTGCTTTTCATTGCCTTCTCTGATGAATTCCATCTCGTAGTTTAGGCTCCTAGTAGCCAGAGTGTCTGCTGCTTGAATGTAGCATTGCTCCTTCAGATTCTTAGTAGGGCATCATTATCTCTTGGGCACAGCTTGGAGTTTCTAGGGGGAATTAGTATCTCTTAGAATAGGAGGCAGCAAGCAAGAGAAGCTGATGCTGGGTCATTATACTAAGAAGAAATTGTTTGGAAGAGCAGAGAAACTGATGAAAATCTAAAATTTAGGGTTTGCGAGGGACAGAAATGAGTGTTGGTCCAGGAATATAAAAGGTAGGAACAAATGTATCGTCTTTCAAGATTTGCACTTGGAAGAACTCCAGTCATTTTTGATCAGTATCACTCTATGAAGCATTAATATTTGTGTGAGGAAACACCCCATTTTTGTCCTAATTTGAGCCACATCTACTGCATTCTCAAATGGCTGCCCTCAGCAATTAAGAGAATTCCTCAGTAGCAGTAAAATAAGAGTGTTTTCCAAAGGTACTAGTGCTCAAAAAGATTTTGAGCAGACCCACACAAGCAAGCAAACAAATGAAAAGAAAAAAAAGAAAAACAAAATAAAACAGATGACCACCATAGCAGTAATTCCAGACTCTTCAAATCTGAATTAGGAGGAATTTCCATACACTGCCGTAATTGTCACATGCTTCCACCTGTGTAGTAGTATATTCAGTGGCATTCTTACTTGTTTGTAATTCCACTAATGGTTACCCTTGTTAGCACCATCACTAACATTTGGCAGATAATCAACATTTATTTCATATAGGGCAGAAAGAACAGAGACATAAGCAGATATATGATGCCATGTTCTAAAGGCTTTTGAAACTAGTTGGTTTATGTTACATGATTAAAAAGATGAGATTGGACGTTTTTACAAGATCTTCAATGCCAAGTAAATACCAATCCATATAAACATAATATTGTGTGGAATCTAAACTTCTTGAGAGTAAAGGAAATAGTTTCTATATTTGTATCTGATGTAATATTTTGTGTAGAATTTACATAAAGGAGTCTGAACAGGGACTTGCTGAATTAAGGGTTTTCATCGTAATTTCATTGTGTCCCTTTAGTAATATGGTAATCTTAGGCATACCCTAACACTTGCTTTTTCCTTTTTCCTCCGTGTATGCACTGTTGCAGTTTTTAATATCACTAATGACTTTGAAATGGAACATTGACTCCGAATTAGTGACAATCAAGTGTTAATGGTCCTTGCCTGTGTGGCCTATCAGCAAGTCATCTCAGCTGATCATTAGTTCCCAGAAAACAAGCCACATTAGGCTCTCCCGAGATGTGGTCATTTGGAAAAGATTCCTGGGTGTCATTGGAACTTCTCGCTCATCTTTCCCAGCTTTTTCTATGTCTTGGCTTGTGCTTTTGGTTGTAGAGAATGACCTATGCCAGATCCTATGGGTAGGTAAATGAGAGACTAAAAAGGAAGAGAAATAGAATAAAATATTCGAACTGAATTCACATGCAGCATGATAAAATCATAGAACATCATTGCCTGAAACAACCTTAGAAACTAATTAACCTGCTTAATTACTCATTTTGTAAAAGAAGAATGAAGAGGTCAAAGTGACTTTCCCAAGGTCTATATAAGTAAAACCCCAAAAAGATATATGTATAATACTTTGATTCTCTAAGCATTTTGAGTTCCTTCTGATTTTGGGCTCCTATAGTAACATTCACCTTGGTGAAACAATTTGCAAAAAATAGAATGAGGAATCGAAATTTTATTAGTGCAAAAATCATCGGTACACTTTCTACTTCTTGATCTGCGATGCCCCAGAGATTGTCATTTTCAAAAGATAACAGTAAATTAAAAAATAGGCAAAAATTGCAGTGACATTGGTATCAACCAATAGGAATGTTTTCCTTGGAAAATATTCTGTAGACTTAATCATGTTCCTCCTGACCAGAGTTTAGCAAGAGATCAGTTACAGAGACACCAACTGCCTTCTTGTGAGACAGATGTAAGTAACCTTCCATGTGCTTACCTTGTGCAGGTCTGTAATGTGCTATCTCTGGGTCTGCGTGTCCTCGGCTTCATTCCTTGTCCTTTCCCTGCTCTGTTATGTGTCACAGGGAACGTGTCACTTTTAGGTTGCTTTTCCCCACTTCATTATTCGCTAGACAGTGTTTGCTGTGTCTGGGTTATAGCAGTGATTATTAAATGTCAAAAATCCTGCAAACTGATTAACATCCATAAATATCATCATTAATAATGTCAAATTTTACTTTTGACCAAATAATATTAAAAACAAAGTTACAGTATACCCCTAACTCATGATTTTCTGATTTACTGTATTTTTGCTCTTGATTTTACTTATGATATGGAGGAAACTCTACAGAATGCTGTATATTTCTTCCCAATTTCACGTTAGTGTTGATATAAGTGGTAGCTTGAAACTGACCACAAGGAAATTGGCAAATGGCAAAATCAGGGCTGCTGCTGCTGCTTCTCCCCTTCCATCCCTGAGTCATTTTTAAATGCATTTTCCAGCTGCATTTGGCCAGTGCAAGGCACCAGAGGGAGCTTGGATTTATTTCGTCTACTTTTTCTGTGGCCTGGGGGATGTCTCCCCTTTTTGCCCCCTCTAAGTTGTCCCTTTTTTGGAGGGGAGGTATCACCTTGTTGCTGTTATGACTGTTTAGGTCAGCGATGGTGAAATTTTAGAACTTTCAATGATAAAAAACAGCCAGCTGTGGCCCACACATTCCATAGGTTTGCCGCCACTGCTGTAGGTTGTTTCACTGCCTGCCATTAGCTATTGAGTTTCTCTGCTCTTCCATACACCAATTCCTGTAATCAATACCCTGCATTAAATTCTTTCTGTTTTTAATACTTGAATGATTTTCTTTTTCCTGTTTAGGCCTTGACTGGTACATATAGTAAATTTATTTAAACTGGTACCCTTTCATTAGCATTTTAATTCTTATTTAAAATAGTATGTTGCATTGCTCATGGAAGCCCCTTTCCTTATTCACAATACTTAACGACCCTAGAAGGCAAAGCACCTTGCCCAAAGAGCTACAGTAACTCGGAAACAACATATGCTTCTCCAGCAAATGCTGACACTTAGGAGGAACACATTAACATTTTGGATGAGAGGTGATACAAGATTTATTAGAATTGTTTAATTTCTCTATCACGTTTTTGAAATCGAATTGTTGGCTTTATAATTCATATGCTGCCTTTGATAAGTTTCTTTTCTTTTTGCTTATGATGCTGTGGAGGCCAAATGACTCACGGATGGGAAATTGAGGAAAATCTGCATGATTTAAAATATTGAATTGATTTTTCCAAGTTGAATCGACCATCAGCTAGCTGATTTGCTGTCTTACAGAAATAGCCTATTGGGTATATAGCTGCTACATCCCGGTTCTATTTATGAAGGTCCATTAGCTTATCATTTCATGTATTGATCAAAATCCACATGATTCTAAGGGATGCAGGAGGAGGTTGATGCCAGTTTCTTCCTTTCCTTATGGATTTGTGTATTATAGAGAAAATGAATTTCATTTAGGGAATGATTGAGCAGTTTCATATTTCATCTCATAGGGAAGCACTGGTTTTCAAAATCTGCTGAGATGGTTTAGCGTATAAACACTGTTCTTGTAACTTCGTATCTTTAAGGCTCCTTTCGAGTTCTGTTATTCAAATATTATGAAGGAGGGAGAACATTGATGACATTTGCCTACATGGGTACATTTACATTAATGCATCATGATTAATTATAAGTTAATGTGTTCATTCGCAAAAATAGTTTAAGGTTGCATAATGATAAGGCTGCACTGATGGATAATCTCACACAGCCCTTTATTATCGTTATCAAAAGCCAGATGTGAGGCGCGGTTAACACTGGAGTGGCAAGCTGGCGGGCCACGCTGGCTTTCTGTAGGTGTCATACGCACCTTTGACCACAAGATGCCGCTCAATAATCCATTATGATTTAGGCCTTTTGTTAAAAACCAAATGACATTTCCATTCATTTTACACGCTCTCCAATTACGTACTAACACTCATAGTGGGTGGGTGGGGGAGGAGAAGACCCTGATTCTTTCTACTTTGTGTGTGGGAAATTGATGAATAATTTCTGTAAGGTCTCACAAATTGAAGCTGAGGATTCAGGCACCGTAAAATTGCTGCTCCCTCAGTTTCTGAGCTATGTACATGTCTACACTGGCCCTGCCAGCCCCCCAACCTGTTGTATATAGTTAGCAGAACCATCTGCTCCCGAGTGAAATAATTCTCTGCTGGCCTAGGCTAGCAACATGCAAAATAACCTATTTATATAACAATTCAAAATGTCAAATGATTACCTTAAAATGAAAACACGTAATCAGTTTTCTGTGTTTCAAGCTGTAATTAAGTAGTCACAACATGGCAGTCCACAGATGAAAGCTCAAGAAATACTTGTCTGCAAAGGCAATCACTTGAGGAAGATAATTTTATTCCCCAACCCTTGTTTTAAGCTGGGAAAAAAATTCAAGGGTTGAAGATTCTCTGTGATAGAGATGGCTGTGATCTTTAGCTTTCTTACCAAGTTTATCCTAGATTTAAATTTATACTTTCAATTTTTGATAAGGTGGAGGCAGGGTTTTATGTTTTCCTCTCTTTTAATGGCCAGTGTCTCAATGCCTATGATTGACTGGTAAGACAGGGTGCCCACATCATGAAAATACTATCTGGGAATTGGAATGACCAGACTTAGGCAAGAAGCAGCTACTTAAATATACATTTTCTCCCATGCATGTCTTATAGCAAGATTATTTTTCTCTTTTCTGGTATTAATCTAGCAACAACAAAACTGATCTGTGCCTTACACAGACTGCCTAGGAAGTATGATTTCTGAGACGTCAAGAAATGATCCTTAACATGTTAGTCCTTAGCAGTCACTTTCATTTTAGTGTGAGTTGATTTTGAAATCCTTTGGTCTCAGCCGGCTGAGCATGGTGTTTTAGGAGATGGAGGCAGATGATTATTGGAAACAAACATCAGACCCTGGAGGGGACGAGGGAAAGAGAATGAGCAAGAGAAATGGGGGAGGGTGAACCAGAAGTGGAGAAACAGACGCTCCGGGAAAAACTCTGCTTACTACATTGCTTTGCCTGCGATCTTGCCTTAGGACTGGGTCACACTGGTAGTGTAAGCATTTAGTTAAGGCAATAAAAAAATGAACGAAGAGACTGATTGAGTGTTCTCATTTTCATATCCATTCTGGTTCATATCACTGGCAGACACATCACAATTTTTTCTTCATCCTCAATATTTGTTCATTCCTTCATGTTCATCAGCTCAACTGCTATTCGTTTTGTACTTAGAGGAGCCAGGTAGTGGATTAGGGACTGTGGAGATAGAGACAAAAACAGTCCTTTGGATGATATCCACAGGGAGGAAATCACTGGAACTATTATGCAGAAAATTCCATTTTTCTTAGAAATAACCCACACAGTAGAAATGTTAAATTTTGCAGTATTTAGTATAAAATGTGAGAATGAGAAAAAAGTAGAGCTTTTCTAGACCAGTAATTCTCAGACATTCAAACACGCAGAAATCACACAAGAACTTGGTTCAAATACGGATTCTGATTCAGCAGGTCCAGGGTGAGGCTGACATTGTGCATCCCCAGCAAGCTGAGGGTGCTGGCACCGGGGGCCACACTCGGTTTGACAAGGCTTTGGCTCGACCTAATGTGAGTTGATTGATTACCCAGGAAGAGAAGGTTCTTACAGCCTCAGAGAGGGAAGAGAAGGAGTTGTTTGGAGCAGCCCCGGGACTGTGCCAGGGCGGGTCAGCTGGTGAAGAAGTGCCCCTGTCACCCATGGGAGTGGCCGGGCTTGGACAGATGCCCTGCTCGCCAGGACCCAGGTTTCTCCTCGGAAGGGTACTGGTCATTTCCCACATCACTGTTTCGAAACATCACAACGGAAATGGCTTTTATGTTCCTTAAAAGGAGAAGAAGAGGAAGAAGAAAAAGGCACAGCTTTTGAAGGAGAAAAATAGTTTTCCGATAACCCCCATTAACTACAGGGGTCATTGTGGCCAAATGAATGGGATTAGAAATCGGCTAAAAGCCGCGGTGGATGGTACGCGGTGACTGACAAGCCTTTTGCTGAGTAGTTACAAATGGGACTAATGCTTTAAACTTGTTAGTCATTGTCAGAGCCTCTGATCCTTGAGTCAGCCATGGAAGCTATGGCAGAAATCGATAAAGCACCACTTTTCGCAGTGAACTGCTAGACCATATAGATTGCCTGGAGGGAAACGCTGAGTTCCCTCCCAGGCTGCCAGATGAAAGCAGGCAGCTAAATCTCCGGGAAGATTGACCACACTGCTCAGGGCAATTAGGCCTTTCACCACTTGGAGCGATGATTATAAACGGGGAGGACGTCGGGAGAGCGAGGGAGAGCCGGAAGCCATGTTGGGGAGCCTTGTCAATTTCATGGTCACCCAGGGCATTTTTTTCCTTCTCCTTGTTCAGACTATTACACCATGAATGTTCTGCAGCTGCTGCGTTTGTTTTTTTTCTCTCCTTTATTTTTCATTACAAGCTGAGCAGGGAGGACAGGCAGCCCGAGCAACAGTTGGGTGATGATAAACTGTAAACTGCGCTGAACTCCATGGATCTGTTCAATCCCTAAAGCCTGGGCGGAGAGCGCGGAGGAGGAGGCTTCCGGTTGGGCGCATTTCAAAACAATCACATCCCACTGTTCAGTGCCTTTTTGGGTACAGCGCTGCCAGGGTGCCAAAATCATCAGCGAGAGAAAGTGCATGTTTGCACAACAATTACAGACAAGCTGCCGATTATCAGCAGGCTGCAAGGGCAAGGTACTGGGGCTCACTGGGCAGAAGGCTCTGCTTTGGAGAGAAGCCCCATATCTGATGCACACAAGGCTGAACCCAGCTTTAGTATTAGGAGCATCTGAGCCCCCTGTGCCGCCCCGGCTGCAGGGTGGCCAGCCGTGCAGGACGAAAGGAACCATGGGAGATGTAGGAAGCTTTGTGTCGGGTCTTGGTGGAAAGGCAGGGGTAGCTTAGCCTTGCGTTGAAGAGTTTCTGGCCTTTTTCTGCTGCACCAACTTTGTATTTCTGCCCCTGTTTCAACTGGGGATGTATCTTCTTTCTCTTGTTCCTGTTGAGCTCCGTGCTCTTTCTAAAATCAGCCTTGTGATTGATTTAATTTTTTTCTTTTCTTAACGAGTTCTGGCTCCTATTCTAGTGTTAACTTTAAATTGTGCTATAAACCATGTTCTGCTAAGTATTGTTTAGCTGTCAAATGGTTGGGGAGGCAAGATGTTGTGGGAATAATCCCAAATTGCCGCTCTGTGGGGGGCCTGTCAGTCAGAGGTTCTCGGACCATTCATCACCCTGGTAAATGCGGCCCCTGATGGGGAGCATTGAAAAGTCTACTTTTGGAAGTTTGTTTTGGTGGCGGGCAACTGGGAAATGGTTTGCATATTAAAGATGCACAGAACAAGAATGGGAATGCTGTAATTCACCGGGGAACAAGAGTGTTCACAGGGCATGAGAACTGCGTTTTCGTAACGGTGGTGTTCTCTTCTGTGGGGGGCAACTGAGGGGGATTCTTGTCATCATTTTCTGCTGTGGGGGATGAGGCTCAGGCTGGAGTGGAAGCCAATGGGACATTTCTGGGCTGATCTTCAATGTCACCCACTGTCAGAGAAGCTTCCCGTCACCTCCGCACCATCCACAGGGCAAGGAGGGAGCGCTGATGCTATCCGTGAACTCTGGGTGATGATGCCATGTCGGTGTAGGTTCATCTGTTATAGCAAATGTACTCATGAGGGATGCCGGGGCTGGGGAGAAGGTATGGGAACTCCATGCACCTTTGCTTAATTTGGCTGTGAACCTAAAACTGCTCTATAACTATACCCTATCATAAAGTCATGAAAGCATTCACCAAATCAAAGGGAGGAATTCACAACAACTGTTTAAATATTACATGTATAAAAGAAATAGAACAAATCAATTATTTGCTTTGGAAGGTTCTTTTCTAAAGTAAGTGAGTATGAACTTCCTCACCCTTCTTTGTGGTAGGAAATGAGAATTGTTTCTGAAAATGAAGTACATTTAAAAGAAGACATTAACTGTTTTAGGAAACCGTGGAATTCCCTTAAAATACTTAATAATTAGAAAATGGTTACACCCTTGAATAATTTGTAGAAGTCAGAAAAACTTTCAATCCTAGAAAAAGAGTTGTTTCAATAATAAATCCCCTTTAGTTATGGATCTTCTTACGTTATAGTTCCATTAAGGATGACAGTGTGGTGGTATCGCAGAGTACCAGCTGGAAGGTGGGCAGCATGAACTGTAGTTTTGATCCTATCCCAGGGTGTTTTGGTTGGGCCAGTGCCTCTGTATCCTTGTTTCTTTTCTTCCTGCAAATAGAAGGCTTCACTCACCCACCTTACATTTCCATAGTCACAAGATTAATGACTTCCCAGAGTCCCCATCTTTATCCTGGATCTGTGTCTATGTTTTGGTCCATGGCCAAAGGGACTTGGCAGATGTAATTAGGGACCTTAAAATAGGGAAGTAGACCTGGGTTATGGGGGCAAGCCCAGTATAATTACAAGGGTCCTTCAAAGCTGGGAGTGGTGGGCAGAATCAGAGAAAGGGATGTGACCTTGGAAGCAAGGCTGGAGTGACGCAACGTGAGACAGACTTAACCTACCAGTTGTAGTTTCATAGATGGAAAGAGGCCAAGAAGCGAGGATTATGGGTGCCCTCTGGAGCCTGGAGAAGGTGAGGGAATGGGTTTCCTGCAGTGGGAATGCAGTGCTGCTGTTGCTTGATTTTAACCCAGCATGACCCATGTTGAACTTCTGATCTTCTGAACTGTAAAATAAGAAGTTTATGTGGTTTTCCAGTAGTAAAGTTTCAGCAATTTGTTACAGCAACAGTTGAAAATGTGTATAGATCTCTTTTAGAAATAACTTTCTGTATTAGTTAGCTTTCTTGTCACTGAGGTATGATACTCAATACAGTACCTACGAATTAAAGAGAAGTTTATTTTGGCTTATAGTTTTAAAATTTTTAAAAAATTTTTAAAGAGAATAAAACCAAGCACAATAAAACAGAATAAAGCCAATCAAAACAAACTGGTGTAAGTGATACAGGACTTTGAAACAATAGGAAATCAACAATGCTTATCATAGTGCCTCCTGTTGTCTTCAAAATAACTGCAGATACCTTCAAATATAGTAAAAATCAAAACAGAAAGGAATAGAACCAATAAAAATAAAACAGTGCAATAAAGGACTTCAAAACAAGATAAGAGTAAATCCAAAATTGCTACCATAACATATCTTGTTATCTTTGAAATAACTGCCCACACCGTTGGATATAACAAAATCAAGCAAAACAAAACAGAACAAAACCCAACCCAACAAAACAATGAAAATGATACAGGACTTCAAAACAAGATAATAGGGAATCAACAATGCCTACCACCGTCAGCAGGAGATCCCCCACAGATGCTACATGACATATTGTTATCCTCTGAATAGATGATCAAACTACCAGCTTTAGACCTGTAGTCAGTGAAACACTAAACATCACAAGCATTAATTTGTATTTTACCTCAATGGCTATCATCCCAGCCTATGTTTCTCTGAATCAGCCAGTTGCTTATGATGGTGGTTGTGGGGCTGGTTGGCTCTTCTTGTCTCCCAGCCTGTGCACCAGAAGGGGCTGGCATCTGGCTGTCCCCCCAGCAGCCCATACATGGCACTGATTCTCAGGCAGAGCTTGCTTCTTGGTGACTTCTTGTTCTCTTCCCCCACAGTCTGTGAATGGTGCTGACTCACGGGAAAAGGCTGCCATCTGGCTTTCCCCCCAGCAGCCCATGCATGCTGCTGATTCACAGGGAGGGCTTGCTCCTTGGTGACTTCTTGTTCTGGCTTATAGTCTGAGAGGGTTCAGTCCATGGTTGTCTGGATCCAAGGCAGAAAATAGCATGCTAGAAGGGCATGGCGGAGGAAAGCTGCTCATCATATGATGGCTAGAAAGCAGAGAGATACAGATAGAGAGAGAGAAAGGGAGGAGCCAGGGACAAGAATGTATCCTTCCAGGTCACATCTTCAGTGACTTCTTCTCCAACCTGGCCCCACCTCTTAACAGCACATTTGGCTATGAGCTCATCAGTGGACCAATCCGCTGATGAGTAAACTGTCCCATGACTGAATCACTGTCCAGCAGTTCTGCCTCTGAACACAGACCTTTGGGAGCATTTAGGTAATTCTGAACAATAACACTTTCTGTGAAGTTGGAAATGAAAAGTATGAGAGGTGAAAAGCAATTTCCCAATCAGATAGTGTTATGCACCAGAATGGCTACTAACAGCGATTCAAGTATGAAATTTAGAATTTGCTGACAATAAGGCCTATAATATCAAGCAATAGTAAAGAGGGAAGGTAGGACACCAGAACCCATGAAAGAAGAGGCAGATGAAAAACGTATTTATGGAAAGGACAAACTTTTAGCATTTGCTTATGCTTGAGGTGTTTGAACTAGCTACAAATATTTCTCTTTTTTGTTGTCAGAATGGAGAATATTAACAGATATGGCTTTAGAGAAAGGAATCTTAGAGTTAGAAGGGGTCATTGTGGTTGGTCTCCTTGTAATGAAGACACCCTAGTGCCCCTGAAATCTGTTCTTCATGACTCTGGTTGAACATTGCCAGTGATGAGCCTTATTACTTACTTGGCGATTCCCTTCAAGTTTTGCACAGTCCTAATTCTTAAATAATTGTTCTTATATGAAACCAAAATTGATTTTTCCATAATGCCTACCCTTTGGTTTTTTTTTTTCTCTTAATCAAGTTTCTAATGCTCAGATAACCTTAAGGTAAATGTACCTGTAGTAAAGAGAATATGTGCATGGATTCAAACCAAGTTCAGAATTTGAAAGTTATAGGTTAAAGTCCTAAATCATCTGTGTAAAACAGAAATTTATATTTTGGAGGAAAACTTAAATGCACTGAAAAGAATAAAATTGCTATGACCTATTCCACTTGTATTTTTACTGCTCCATCTCTAGTTTCCCCTAGATGATGCCTATCTCATAATGAAAGCCAAGTATTTGTTGACTCAATGGATATATTCCATTATTGACAGCGAAGGATACCAATAATAAGTGCATTAGAAATTATGAAAAACAATTTGAGTTCTCAATTTAGATTCTCTGTATTGGGAGCAAGGCATACATTGACTATGACTTTAATAGTTTACGTGTAGCACAGTGTTAACATTGGTGACCGACTTCCTTCCCATAGGACCACAGGTGACACGCAGAAGTACTTGCATGATTTCCTTTAAGAAACCTGTGAGTTGCCTGGAAAACCAGCAGGTCATTGCCTGTTATTGAAAAGGATGATGGACTGCTCTCCTCCCAGGCAAATCAAAGGAAGCCACGGGGGCAGCTGTAGCCTCCCAATAACACAGGATGTGCAGGTTACACTGGGCCTCGAACAATTAATCAGCATTATGGCATAACAGCTCGAATATGGAAATTCTAAAGGTCCTGCATGTTGATGAATGACCAATTTATGCTAAGATCCATCAAGTGTGTTGGGGCATTTGGAACTATCTCTGAACAATCATGACATAGTCATTATTGGGCTGCAAATCGTCTGAAGAAATGACATGCCTCAGGAAGCAAGATTTGCTGGGAGAGCCTGCTTCTTTCCAAACTCAGTGTGAGGCCGGCTGGCTGTAAAGGAAGCAATGCAGCATGTAGATTAGCTCGTGTGCAGCAGCTGCATGGCGTAAAGCAATTATAACACAGGGGCAACTCCATATGTAGGAACCGGCGCCTTCTGAAATATGATACCCTCCACCTCACCATGGAGGGAGGCGCCAAACTGAAATACATACATGTTGGTAATGGAAGAGAGAAACCTGAATACACAGGAGTGAGGAAAGGAGCTAGGGACTGTTTTAGAGCAGCTTCTGCTAAAACTGGGTGGTTGGCAGAGGCTGTTATTGAAAAGTCTTTTGCTCCTCTGAACTCTGAAATAGGAATCTTTCAGGGCTATACCACATTCCCCTGTAGCCTTTGTTTAATGTGCAGGACAGTAAAGGGAGGGCCTCATGGATTTTCACCTTGATGAATGTACTAGATGTGACAATCACTTCCTTCTTTCTAGAGAAGCCCTTTCTCAGGAATGAGTGGGCACTGGGCCAGGAGCTCAGACCCGATTGATGAGACCACTGATGACTACAGACCCAGGCTGGACCATCCAGACTTCACAATGTGTATGATTTGAAGCCTTGTCTGATATTTGGATAGAAGGTGAGGCAAAGTGGGGCTAGTGCTGGTAATTTCTGGTGTTTTCTCAGGAAACTAGAGTGGGCTATCTGCAGAGTGAGGGGGAGCACTGTGTCTGTGAGACAACAGAGTCTGAAAGGAAAGATTCCGCCTCTGCCTTTCCATTTCCTAGTGTCAGTCCCAGGTGGAGAGTTGCAATAACTCCTCTTGGTTTTTAAGAAGATAGTCACATATCCATTCATAAATGCCCCCTTCCTTTATTCTACTTGGAGTGGTTTTCTATTTCTAACACCTTCATAAATTTATTCCCTTTTTTCCTTTCTCCGGGTCTCTGTGGCTGAACACTTACCGTGTAAGCACAGAATTTGTTTGGGTGATTTAAGTATTTTATTCAAAACTCTCACCGACATTCAAAGGCAAATGTGGTTATGAAGAGACAGGCTTGGAAAGGTTAGATAATATCTCCAAAGTCACACAGTTGGTAAGTGGGGGAAGCAGTAATTTCTATTGAAGTTACATTTGCATCGAAATTGATTTTACATTTTCTGTGAAATCATTAAACCACCTACTATATAGTAAATGATTTATGCCATAATTTGAGAACAGAATCTATGTTGAATTACTGAATCAACTTGGGAGGATGACTAGAAACCAAATCATCTTTATTTAAAAAGCTAACACTACTTATGTTTACTTGTGGGTCGACAGCTTGCACAAACCTTAAAGCAAATAGGCTCTGTATAAGAGTTTTCCTGAGGTGGTGAGGAGTAAAGGTTTAAGAAGTATTACCTAGAGTATTTCTAACCTGTTCTTGTTTATAGCCTGTAGATGTATCATTTTTGTGGTTCTGGAAAGGGTCAAAGAGATCACAGAATATTTCATGAATTTCTCACCTTGAAAAGCTTCATAGAGAGGATAATTAGAGCACTCAGAACAACATGTTAAACTATTGAAATCAGATTGTTTGGATCTTCCTCCCTCCCTTTTGGTTTCATCTTTCTTTTGACCATAAGGAAGTAAATGTATTTCCTAATTGATAACATTTAGGATCTTTATTCTCTTTGATTTTCATTTGTCTTTTTGTGCTTTTCTCATTAAAAGCTAAACTTTCTTTTTCTTACCACAAGTGTTCATGATCTGGCTACAGTCTGTGTCATCTCGGTGGTCTTTTCTACCCTCCATGTGTCCAACATTCCTGTTGAACTGAGGTTTTGAAGGCCTTAGCATCTCTGCTCTACCTGGCTGTGGCTTGTGTCTTAATCCATATCACCACACAGTCTGAACAGACATGGAGCTGCCCTTAATGACTGCTCATACTGCCCGTAACACTGTCATTGCCCAGACACACATAATATGCTAGCTGCAGCGCACTTATGATCCCTACAACCCCAAACCTGGGTATTTTAGTCATTTCTCCATGTGCTTTCTCATTGTTCTGCTATAGTCCAGTCGAGAGCAGGATAAATTTTGATCTAATCTGTCTATCTTCTCCGGTACCCAGAGTAACTAACAGAGCAAATACTCAGTCATTGTCAGGTTAGTAAAAGAATACATCCTTTTACATGGGAATAATTTCAATGTAGTTCTGATATGATGTTTACATTTCTTATCCTCATGAATGCTAAGCTATAATGTATATGCTTGTCCTTTTTAATATTGCTTTCTTTAGGGGGTCATAATATATATTTAATGAGGGAGGAAAGAAGGAAAAATTTACTGGAAAAAACTTTGAACCCAGGGCCTTTGCACTGAACTCTATCTCCAGCCCTTTTCTACTGTTTATTTTGAGACAGGGTCGTTCTTGCTAAGTCGCCCAGGCAGGGTTTGAACTTGGGATCTTTCTACCTCAGCCTCCCAGAGTGCACCACTGTGCCTAGCTGTAAAATTTTGTCCTGTGATACACTGAGGAAGAAAAAGTACTAAATTGCTTAGTTTTCAGTATTATCTGTTCTTGTAAATTATATAGTTCTGGTCAAATAGGCCTTATAGTGATGGCCACTGTATTTATGGGATATGTGAACTGTATTAGATAAGATACTTATTTTAGTTAATACGAAAGCCTCACCAACTGGACTATTACAAGGGTCAAGTTACTAGTGTATTTTTAATTTTTTAGAAAAACTTCGTTTATTTTATTTTTGGTTTTTGCTTTTTGAGATAGCACTTGCTGCTCAATTGAGGCTGGTTTGAACTGATTATGGAGCCCAGGCTGGTCTCAAAATTATAGGGATCCTTTTGCCTCAGCCTCGAGTGCTGGGATTAGTGGCAGGCTGTACCACACTTGGCTTTTACTATGCTTTATAAGAAGTCTGGAGTGGGGTAGCTCTCAGATCAGTTAAATTCATATCTCAGCTACATCAAAAACCTGGGTTTTTTACTCTTAATTTGTTGCTTTTATTTTTCTGCTAGCTTTGTGATTTTACTGATAGAATTAGTAAATGATTTTAGTGATTCTGGTAATCACATGTAAGCACAATAACATCCCGTGGAAAAAACTGCCCAGGGCTTTTGAGTATTTTTTAGTAAAAATACATGATATTACCAAGGTTCTCTGGCAGTACTTACATCTTACTAGTCAGAGTGTAATCATAAGATTGCTTTAAATTTTTTTAATTTTAAAGAGAATAAAACAAAACAAAGCAGAACAAAGCAAATTAGAACAGAACAATGAAAGCAACATACAACTTCACAACAAGACAACAAGAAATCAGCAATGGCTACCATAATGTCTCTTGTTTTCTTTGAAATAGTTGTCCATACCTTCACACACAATACACTCAAAACAAAATAGTATAAAACCAATCAAAACAAAAGAATGAAAACATTCTGGGCCTTCAAAGCAAGACAATAGGAAATAAACAATGGCTACCATAATATTTCTTGTTCTCTTCAAAATAACTGCCCATACCCTCATACACAATGAAATCAAATAATAGAAAACATACTAAAGCCAATCAAAATAAAAGAATGAAAGTATTACGGGACTTCAAAAGCAGATAACAGGAAATGAACAATGATTACTACAATGTCTCATTTTCTTCAGAATAACTGTTCAAACCATCACACGTAATAAAATCAAAACAAAACAGAATAAAGTCAACTAAACAAAAGAATGAAAGCATTATAGGACTTCAAAACACGATAATAGGAAACCAACCATGATTAACATAATACATCCCATTATATTCAAAATAGCTACCCATACCATCAGACACAGTAAAATCTAACAAAACAAGACAGAACAGAACCAAACCTAACAAAATTGTGAAAACATTACAAGAATTCAAGACAAGACAGTAAGAAATTAACATTGGTTACCACCTTCTCCTCCTAGGTGTTTCCTCCCCTAACACTTTTATAATATCTATTGTGTTTTTGGATCCCACTAACTCCTTCTGTTTTTTATGCTATGGTTCACCCGTGTGAGTTCAAACTGTCACCCATGAACATGACCTCCAGTTGCATCCATTTACCTACTAGAGCCTCAAGATTATCCTACTTTACAGCTGGGTAGCTTTCCATTGTATGGAAGCACCATATCTTTCTTATCAATTCTGTGGTCGATGGACAAGTTACCCTGGCTCTTTTCTGGTCTCCTGTCACATGGAATGATTGTTTTCTCCCTTTTCATTTTCAGTCTATGCATTTCCTTTTGAGTTAAATGTGTTTCTTGCATACAGTATATTAATGGATCTTGTGTCTTTATTCACACTCCCTGTCTCTCCACGGTGTAGGGGAATGAGACAGGCGTTTGTGTTCCTCTGACCCCAGGTTTACAGGGAGGCAGCAGGGCATGGAGCGGGCTTCTCCAGACCTGTGCAGCTACACTGGGGCTTCCCTGATGGCCAGGGATGTGTGGCCAGTGGGGATCCTTCTCTCAGCCTGCATGTCTATACTTGGCCTCCCGCGATGGTGGCAGACACACAGGGATGTGTTTGTCTAATTCTCCCAGTGGGTGATGGATGCCCAAGGAAGAAAGGACCTCTAATGGTGGCCTGCGGGTGGGGCACACGGATGTGTGTCCCTGTTCCCATTGGCTGCCTGCAGGAAAGAAGCCTATGGTTGGCAGCTGGCAGGCATAGGAGGATCTGCTGGCTCTCCCCACCCCTGCTGGCTGCCCACAGGAAGCAGCCTCCCAGTGCGGGTGGCTGGCAAACGGAGGCGGGCCTGCTGGCTCTATCTGCCCATGCTGGCTGTCCACCCATACGATTGTTTTTAAATCACTTTTGGTGAATGCATTAATATTAACCTGATAAAGCTGGGCTCTAAAGATTTTACTTCTGATTTGGGAATATAGTCAGCAACATCTATGGAAAGTGTATAGCTCAAATATCAGGATTCCATTATCATAAACAAAATATGTGATTGCATCTACCATAAAGGCAATGCCAGTATTTGCCATAAAGACACTGAAAATATTCCTTTCATACTTCAGTGATTCTCAGTAGTAGGCATGGTAAGATGGGGCAATTTCCCCTACCTATTGAGGACACTTTTGGTGGTCATAATTAGAGAGGAGGATATTACTGTGGATACAGGTAAGAAATGCATCCTAATGTGAAAAGGACCACATCTCCACAATAAAGATTTGTTGAGCTTTCAATTGTCAAAAAATTTGTCAATAGTGCTGCACTTGTATATAATAGCCCTTCACCTGTATATAATTATTCCCTGGGCCTAGTACACTGATGGTTAGCATCTTACATTTCATTCATTCATTCATTTGAGACAGTGTGAACCACTATTTATATATAGGGCTTTACTCTGGAGGAATCATATACCAATGCATTATCAGTGATTAAAACAGTGAAAGATTTCATCGAATTGCCTCCCCAGCCACTTAGGAAGGATACAGGAGAGTGACTGTGACTTTGTTTCTTTGGCCTCTGTTTTTTTGGGATGGGGTCTCATTATGTAGCCCGGGCTCTGTCACACTCACAGTCATCCTTTCCTTAACCTCCTGAACGCTAGGGTGCTGGGTGTGTGCACCGCACTTGGCCTGTGAAGGTAGAAATGTTCTGACAGTGAGGCTGAAGTCAAAGAAAGAATGAGCCAGGAGACCAACCTGTGGGAATAAACAAATATTTACTGAATGTAGTAAAAAGTGACCGAGGGCTAATAAAAGGGGGAAAATACCATTTATCTGACTGTCCAGGAAATTTATAATACATTATAGTAATCTTTTTTTAGGTCAGAAAACTAAACTTCAGGGATGTTATAAGAATGGTTGGAAACAACATGTTTAAGTGAAAAGAATGTTGTCTTTGAGTTATATAGTAAGAGCATTATTTTCTCTGTTCAGTTTTTTGTTCATTCATTTCTGAATAAGTGAAATTTAGTTGCTCATGTGGAATTGGGAATGTACCAGCTGCAATTTTGGGACTAGCTAATTCTGTAAAAGATCCTTGTGCTTCCTCTCTGTATTTTCCTAGACACTGTAGCCTGTTCTGTAGATCTGTCTCTCAGAAGATTGTAATGTCACTTTCCTTAAAATGTGTAGCTGTGCATTCTTGTCTTGTCATGTATACCTTCTAGCATATCGGGCTATCCAAAGTAGATGTGATGGACATTTATTAATATCGTTGGGTGTCTAGCTTCCAATTCTCCTCTGTATTGGGGAGAGAAACTGTCATTATGTAGAGAAGCAGCACTCTGCCTACCATCAGAAAAAACTTCAAGATTCGTATTCTGCATTTTCCTACCCTGTAGTTATCAGGAAAGTGGCATATGACATAAATATTAATATGATGACCTCATCCTGGGTTTTACACTGCAGGGCCACTGATTGAGAGCCAGTGATTTCAGATGGCATAGTTAAAGACAGACACTGTATGGCTCCCTGGGTCACTATTTGGAGAAAAGCTTACTGGAAGAACTACACGATCCTCACTGGACTGTGTAACTTATGAAGCCAGTAGGACTTAAGATACTGTTTGCTGTTGCAACCTAGTCAAGTCTAACCTGACTAGTGCATTGAGGTAAAAATGTCTGTCCATAATAATTTACCTGGTGAGGTAGGGTAGAGATGAGTGAAACATGGATGTTTCGTAGTGTGGTGGAATCTTTGGAGCTCCATTTCCAACCCTTACTAATTGTGTGACTTTAGGTATTAGGGGAAGAGAATTTGCATGTAAGTGTGAAATAGTGGGATTTTCCTTTTTATCTTTATTTTATTTTTTTAATTTATACTTGAAAAAGGGAGGCTGTGGCTCGAGGGAAATCAGTTAGATACTTTCCTGGCTCCAAGACAATATATTCTTCAAGAGGCGACCTTGTCTCATTTCAGTTTCCCAAAATGGTTTCTCTGTTTTTGCCTGAAAGGCATTCTATTGTGTTTTCATTAAAACTAATCTCTCGTGAATTTGGGTGGCACAGCTTTTAAAAGAAATACAGGCCTCATGCATGCCTTGATGAATGAGCTGAACTGCCAGCTCTGGAAGCTGGAAGTTAGCAGCCTGCAGGTCATGAGGTGACCTTAGGCCTCCACTGGCCTGTCTTCCTCTTCTCCTTCCTCAATGCCGAGCCCAAGGGGGTTGCTCATATTCCAGCACGGCTTGTCTGTTGTCCCCTCATTTTGTACCTTCCAAGCAGCGTGATGGAAATTCACTGTTACATGACCTGAAACTAGCATTTCACAGACATCATTCTTTTGTGCAAAAGAGCTCACTCTAATATAATGTCCAGTCTTCCCACAATCATCACATCCCCGTTCCCCGCTGAGCACTCTGAAGCATTTTTGCTAAGTAGTTAGAGAACCGCAGTGGAAATAGTCCTGGTAGCTGGTGGTCAGATTTGCAAATTTATCTCAAACCATTGTCGGCCCTGTGCACATGTTTCCCATATGCAAAAAGCCTTCTGTTATGCCAAACAGGTAAGTGGGTTCTTCTGGGGTGCCCTCTTCGCCATTAGTCTTATTGCAATGGGATTGTGGGGCACTGAACTAGAACTCTCAACAGTTCCGATTGCTGCCTGCTGCCTCAATGCATTTTATATTAGCAGGCAAATGAAACACTCATCCAAGTGAAAGGAATTCATAATGGGAGGCTTCTTAGGACTGGAATGTGCTGTGCATTTTGCAAACAGAATGTGGCTATCAATGTGGGATGACTAATCTAGATAAATCGCCACTTTATGATACATCTGGTCCCAAATCCTTTAAATTAGTGGAGCTCAGTTGTAGAACACTAGCAGAACTGGAGCCTACAAATCCATATGCATAAATACTAAGTGATGAGCTAAGTAATGATGGGGAACCCTCATTTATGAGAGACTGATAAGCCCAATACGTGACTTTTGCTGAACATTAATTAAGACAGTATAATAAAGCTTCAATAATATTAGTCTTCTAAGCAAGATACGGTAGTTTGAATTAATATTTATGAAAGCTCTTTATTACCCTGAAAATGATCTTGAAAGGTAACTTAGAAAAAGCTTTTTTCCTCTGAATTTGGCATTTTAGTAAATGACATAGATTTTTCCATTGTATACTTATAATAAGGGCCAAAACCATAAAAAACATACCAATTTAGCGCATATGTCTTTACTGTTATCTTTTTCTATGTCTGCCTTAGGCACTGATAAGGACTTGGAAAGTGTTGTTGAGATTATCATGTTCCTTTTCGGCAGACCCTTAGGGTTTAGAGGTGTATGATAAGGTTTAGTAATCTGATCACTTTATTCTGCAAAACAGGAAACTGAGGCCCACCTAACATGTATCAAACTAGCATCAAGATGTGGTTTGTAAGAAAGCTCATGCAATCTTGGGCTGTGTTGAATCATATCAGGAATGGAACAAACAGTGGTGATTTTAGCATATTCTGTACTTCCCAGGTCACTTTCTAGCTTTGTTTTTGTTTCTAAGTACACCCTGTTAAGAGGAACATTGGAAAGAGCTGACTCAGGGAAACTGTGTCTGATGGCATAGGTTGTGAAATTCTGCTAAAGACCAGCTGGTGAATCTGCACGAAAGAGCACTCAGGAGGAACTGGGAGGTGCCTTTGGCTACAGGAGAAAAGATGGGTGGGGGTTGGTTGCTAGGAGTGAAAGGAAGTCTGAGAAGCCTCTGGGGTTGTGTGCGGCTTGTGTTATGAGAACAGTTATACTTCTGGTGGGGCAGTTCCACAGACTTAACCAGTTCTCCAGGACACAAGTGCTGCACATTTCTGTGTGGCTACAGGGGTCAGAAAAATGACCAGTCGCTCCGAGTGAGAAGGAGGAAGTGTGTAAGTAATATTATCTTTACAACTGGGGTTGTCTCCATATAGATTGGTCTGCCTCCAGGTGGAGTGAGTTTCTTATCACTTGACATTTCCAAGTCCCAGAGTAATCAAGAATGGTCTAGAGAAGACTGATGGATCAGAGCAAGGTTGGATTAAACTGCTTGTATGGTTCATACCAGTTCCGATTCTCTAACACACAGAGACCAGATAGTTCACAGATCATGGACCTAATTTGTTGGTTAGATCCGACGTGTGCTTCTTTCCAGTTGTCTTCTTTAATCCAGTTACTGTGTAACTTACGGCAAATTTAGAAAACATTTATAAGTGCTATTAGCTTTAGTATTATATACCTTTAATTCTGTATTACATATGTCACTTTTTATTATGTATAAATATTAATACAGGTTTGTTAGGCACTAAATATAGACCTTGCTGCTTTACAGTACTGTCTTACTTAGACCTTACAAGCAAGCGCGAGGTCATGAGTTTGGTACCAAAACCAAAAACAACCCCCCCCCCCAAAAAAGAACTTTACAGGAACCAATGATGGCAGCATTACTGTCACTCTACTTACGAAGAAGCAAATTAAAATCTATAGAAATCGCAAGGCAAATGACTCATGGGGCTAGGATTTGAACTTACATCTCTGTGGCTCCAAATAAACCTATCAGCCACTTTGCCTTTCTGCCTCCTGCGTTTACTGAGTGCAGAGCTGGGTAGATGATAAGATAATTACACAGTGGCTGTGGCATGAGACGGGTTCGGGTGGGCTGTGTGGCTGGCTGTGTGGAGTGGTAGACCAGCTTCCAGAACTGCTTTCCCAGTACGTAGCTGGACAGGGCAGACCATTAGAGATGTCCCTGGGGAGACTTGGAGGGTGACGGTGACGCAGCAGCCACACTGGCTCTTGTGCACTGTTCCTTTTTGCTGGCTCACCCCACTGGCATGAGACAGTGACTGGGTGGTGTCTCTGCACTTTCCCCAAACCTTCCTTCACCTCCTCCAACGTGCACGTGTCGGCTCCGTGATGAGTCCTACCTCCTCTCTCTTCAGCTACTGCAGGTCACCCAAGCCATCAAAGTGAAGTCAACTAGAACTTTCAAAGACTTTTTACCATCCTTGTGGGATCCCAACTTTTCCTGCTTTCACGAAACTGCAAAATTTCTGATTAATTCTGCTCTCAGGCTTTAGCAGGGCTCCTGAGGACAAGATGACTGTAGAGATGGCTTAGCCAGCCTTCGTGATTGCTTCAGTCCGGCTCCTGTAACAAGCTCAGCCAAATCACCTCAGTGCATTTCCTGCCAGTCAGTCAGGGCTCAGTCTTATTCATTCTGCTGCTCTGTTTGAACCCTGAGCACATGGTGCAGGTGCACTGGGAAGGACCTTGAGTCGTAGATTAAGGAACTGTCCACTGTTGCTGCAGACCTCCTATCTGGACCTTGGGAGCATTTGGTGAGATCTGCAAAATGGTGCATCTGTCTCTCCATATTCCAGCCCCAAGAGAAAAGAAACAGAATGTCAACAAGGAGTAGGAGGAGAGTGCGGCAGCAATGAACACCCATCACTGCTGGGAGGCAGCCTGGAGTGCGGGCTGAGGCTCCTGGCTTGGAGTGGTTCTTTTGGAACCATTTCAGCAACATTATGCTGGATGGTGTTGTGCAAGCTATCTTCTCGGGGTCTCTTTGTCTGCTAAAAGGGGTGATCTTAATTCATATAGTGTGTGAGCATTAAATATGTTAAATACACGAAGTGCTCAGCGTAGGTTGTGTATTAATATTTGCTTTTCTAGTGATCCCTGGGAGTCCACTGGGGGTCTGTTCTAGCACCTCTCGGGGATGATCAGTCCCTGGTATACAATGGCATACTGCTTGTGTATAACCCACATGTATCTTCTGCTATGTCTTAAGTCATCTCTAGATTACTTGTAATACTTAATATAGAATAAATGCTCTGTAAATGTTATATTGCATCATTCAGTGAATGACGACAAGAAAAGTCTGCACATGTTCAGGACAGATGTGAGCACTGTGGGCCTAATGCAGCACACAAATGAGATTTGGGATGAACCATGCTCTGGCAGCAAGTGCTGGCGAGGCTGCGGACCTGTGGCGGGTGGGCAGCTAAAGCAGGTGTTCCTGCGCACCATTTCTTCTGTGTGGATTCGGTGTAGTGTGCAGCACAAGGTGGAGCCAAGTTTTGCTTTCTGACATGTGCTGGGCTTTTTCCCCAAATATTTTAATCTACCATTGATTGAATCCATAGCTATGGGGTCCACAGATATAAAGAGCTGAGTGTATCATTATTTTATTGTATTATTACAGGAGAGGGTGTCTTAGTCCTTTCTCATCACTGGATATAATACTTGACACACCTTAAAAAGGGGATGTTTCTTTTGGCTCAGTGATTTTAGAGGGTTCAGTCCATGGTCAACTGGGTCCAAGGCAGGAAGACTATGGAGGGAGAGCCTGGTCAACTAAAGCTGCTCACGTTATGGCTCTCAGGAAGCAGAGCCCACCGGAAGTGCCAGGGAAGGACATATACCTATTCACGCCCTCCGTGAGCCACCTGTTTGACCAGGCCCAACAGCTAATAGCACATTCTGCTTTGAGTATGGCAATCCCACGATTTAATCACCTTCCCAAACCTCCACCTCGGAACACAGGATCCTTTTAGGGGATATTCTAGACCTAAAGTGTAACAGGGATAAAGTCTTATATCTTCTTTATTTATAATTGTTTCAATTCCTTCCAGCTTCGAAGGGAGTAAAAACTTGTGCTGCAATTCCCTGCGAGTCTTCCAGCCCTCTCCTGCCTCATCTGTGCTCTGTGACTCTATTTTGCCTATTGTTAAGTCTTGCCTATCTTTACGAAACAGGTCAGTGGGAAAGGCGGTAGAGTTATGGGGTAAGAGATAAGGAAAAAAAAACAAGAAAAGAGCTTCAGTTGACCTCTTCCTTCAGTTTAAAGGGATAAGGGGAGATGACAAATAAGGAGAGGGGCTCTGCTGGCAGGAGGTCTTCAGAACAGCCCCGGTGGGGGCAGACCCTGTGTGCCCCGTGCTCAGATGCGCCGGGGCGGGGGTGTAAGGGTGCTGCAGAGAAAGTTCCATCCTTACCTACGGTTGGGCCTTTTCACGCTCCTTTAAAAGCGTCCCTGCCATCTCCTCGTGCACGTTCCGGTGTGTTTTGCTCTGTTTTCCTCTGGAACAGCTCACCTTTTCTGGCTCTGTACTCCAGGAGAAACCTTTTGAACACAGCTGCTCGTCTGGACTGACTCCGGGGCCTTGGTCGACATTTATCTGTCCCTCTTCGAAGACAGCCTCTTCTCATCCCTCCGGGGTTACTTCTTGCCAAAGTGGCTGCTGTCTGGCAACCAGGCAGGCTAGTTTCAAATGTCACCATGCAAACGGCAGGTCCAAGGACCAAAGTCAGGGATGGAAATGCCAAACCTTAAATGTCCCTCCAATACGTGTTTTTCCAGCTAGTGGCTTGCCACAGAAATAAACAGCAATTATGCAAAAGCCATTCCTTCTTCCCTCTCCCGTCCCTCTCCATGTTCCAAAGCCATTACATGGAGTACTTTGTGATAAAAAGACATCTCAGTGTGGCCCACTTAGTGTTCTGAAGCATAGAAATGAAAGATGGTAAGGCGCATATGCCGCAGAGCCACTAAATGACGGAGTCATCACTGGCCTAGTTTTGAGGCAGTGTGACAGACACAAGGGGATTGCTTTTAAAGCTGCTGATGGCATCAAGAAGAGAGAAGAGGATGCCTCTGCTTTAGAAAAAGGACTTAAAGAATCTTATTTTCTGATTTGAAAATAAGTTTTGAAATTAGACTTTTTTAAAAGACGGCACATGGAAAATGAAAGGCGGATGACATGGAGCTCACCTGAAGACCCGCATTGATAAACCTCATTCCACAGCCTGAGAAGGCACCGGCAGAGACAATAGGGGCTCAGTTTTTTTTTTGCTATTTAGGGTGCTAGGGATGGTGTCAGTTACTCCAGAGGAAACTTGAGCACAGAGCACTGAACCAAGAAAAACCTCCCTATTTAACTATTGTAGGCTGCTGTAATTCAGTCTCTTGGCCATGAATAGCAAATGAGTCAAGCTAACTAGTGCAGAAGGTTAGGCTCATTTTAGGTTAGGCCCCATAGTGTCTTTTTTTTATTTTTTTTTTTAATCTTTTTGAGACAGGGTCTCACTATGCAGTTCAAGCTGATCTTGAACTCACTTTGTAGCCCAGGCTGGTCTCGAACTTGCAACGATCCTCCTGACTCGGCCTCCCGAGTGCTGGGATTACAGGTTTGCACCACCATGCCCGACTCCCCGTAGTGTCTTTTTGCTCACACAAAGCAGTTCTCTTTTTCTAGCTTGTGGGGTTACTCACCCACCTCTGGATCCAGGAGCAGTCTGGAGGAATTAGAGGATGAACTCTCAGCCAAAGCAGGGCCAGCTTTTGATGGTTCTGAGAGAAGAGTGAATGTCTCACAGACCTCCAATGTCTTTAATGCTTGCCCCTTGGAGAAACTGGTAACTTGAGTTGGAGGAAACACTGAGTGAAAAGAGAAAAAGGGCCATCGTGACTTAAACTTTTTCACTGAAGCAAACAAATCAACAGAAAGTAAGTCCATGCTATCTGCCTTCCTGGATTCCCTGTGTTGGTATGATAATCACCTTTGGGCTTGTTTCTTTATATGGAAACTATTTTCTTTATTTACTTTGTCTGTCCACTAAGTTAGCTGAAGTCTGCACACATTGAGAAGTGAGAAGTAGGCTGCTTGTATGCAACAATCTGGATTTTGGTACCATATGGATTTAGCAGCCTTAAGAGATAAAAATACAAATCTTCCATAAAACTTAAACTTCTGATGTATGATGAATAATTTTCTTGGTACACGTGTGTCTCAAATATTTCAAGAATCATATTGATATTAAAACTATTCCTTGCTCAACTGAAATACTTAAAATATTTGTTCACCTGAAACTCAGTTTAACTGGGAGTCCAGTGTTGTATCTGGCAACCCTGGTGCCACACAACATTAATGCTGTAACAGTGTGATGTCTCTTAGGTAAATGCTTTTTACAGAATTGAGTGGCTGCCTGGGGAGGGTGTGTTTACTTGTGCCTGTGCACGCTGGCTTTTGTATTCCAGATTGTTTTCCAGGTGAGAAAGGGTGGCTCCCATTGTCCTGGTAACAGCGTGGCCTGAGGCCATCTCTGGAGGGCAGCCTGAGGCCTGGAGTGCTGTGGGTTTTCCCTAAGGAGATGCGCGGACAGGAGCCGTTTCTCCCGTGCTCTGCGGGGACCTGTGGACTGCGAAATGCACTGCGCTCAGTTGGGAAGGAGAGAATTTGGACTGCTTCACTCCTCTCTTTGCTTAGTGCTCTTCTCTTTTCCCACTGAGATTCCAGAAACAAGGGCCTGTGTCGGGCCTGGCTTTTGAATGTACTCGGAGTCTGGCCAGCCACTGCAGTCTAAAAGTCTGCGTTTAAATCCATGCAGGGACGCAGGCGTAACAGAAAGACGTGGGGACGGTCATGGAAGGCGAAGCTCAGCCATTGAACAGCGGCTTAGTAATGACTTCTGTGGGCGTTAGGGAATTCTTCTGTGGACCCTGAATGAAGTGGTTATAGAATATAACTTGGGAAAGAATACATTTTTGGTAAAACATAAAATGAGACAAAGTGGATGGAAGCTGAGATGTTTTTGACTGTCCAACGTTTTCTTCATTGATTTGTTGACTTATTTTTGAAGAGTGTTTGAAGCATTAAGAATGGTCTCAGGCATTCTTTGGTGAATATGACAGAGTTCCCACACCAGGCGGCCACCAGAAGGTGGTTGAAAGCCTGGTAGAAAGACATAAAAATAGTTGAAGATAATATAGGATGACAAGTGCCATGAGAGAGATAAATTTGGCCTGTTTCAGAGTTACGGAGGAGGGACTGATGACAGATTTGGTGACAGAGGGAGGATTAGAAGGTGTCTTGGAGGAGATGATGGCTGAACTGAGTGCTGAAGGGGAGAAGGATTTATGGGGATGAAAAATCGGAGGCAGGGTGTTTGAAGTGGAGTAGTGCGTTCCATGGCCCCAAGAGCTGGGTGTGACGTGTTAGAGATGCTGGCTGTGGTCTAGAGGTTTTGCCAGTGGAGGTGAAGGAGAGGGTAGAGAAAAATGAGATTGGCAAAATGAAGCAGAGACCAGATCTTTTAGGGCTTACGAGTGTCAGAAACTTGGATTTTTACCTGAGAACAGTGGGAAGTCAACAAAATTTCTAAATTTGGGACAGGGGGACCAGATTTACATTATTAAGTCATCTCTCTGGATACATATTGGAGAGGGAAAAGAAAGGAGGCAAGAACTGAGTCATGTGACCAGTTTTTTAAAAAATTAATTTTATTGGTATGATTTTGACATACATAATAGTCACAGTCATCATAGAGAATTTTTGCCTGAACATATTATATCTTTATACTTTTTTCCTCCATTCCTCGCCATTACCTACAATCCTTCCCCTCTCCCTTTATGAAACATTATTTTTATTATCTTACTTCCATTCTTCGTTTGTTTTTATCCCTATTCCCTCCCTTCCCTTCTCTCTTTCCTTCCCTTCTCTCTTCCCTCCATTGTTCCCCTGGAGGGTTGTTGGAACAAGGTGTTAAAAGTGTTTGGAGGAGTGTGTGTGCGTGTGTCTGTGACAGAAAGAGAGAGAGGGAGGGAGAGAGAGAGAGAGAGAGAGAAATTTGTACAAGCGCTTGAGGGAGAACAAAAGAGAGGATGACTGATTTTTCCTGATGGATAGTAAGGTAAATATTAGCAGCACAAGGAGAGTTCAGTGGACTTGTATTAATCTGCTTTGTCTACTTTAGATGGGAAGGCTTAAACTGCAGAAATTCAGTTCTCAGTGTCCCAAAGGCTGCGTGGTCCAGGGTCAAGGTGCTGGCAGGCTCAGTTCTTGGCCAGGACTCTCTCCCTGGCCTGCGGACAGCCATGCTCTTCATGTGTCTGCACATCGTGTTTCCTTAGTGCATGTGTGTAGAAAGGGAAATTTCTCTTTCTCTCTTCCTTGTTCCAAAGGCTGCTGATTACCTGTCACAGTGGGTTAAGATCCCGCTTTCATGACTTCATTTAGCCTTAATGATCTCCTAAAAGCCCCATTTCCACAAATGTCACATTGAGGTTTAGGGCTTTAACATAAGAGTGGAGCAGACACAATTCTGCCCATGGCAGAGCTGGACCTTGAAGTATGAAAAGCATTTTCCAGGTGGGGAATGAGGAGTTGGGAGTAGGGCGGAGTCTTGTGCATGGAGAGCGAAATAGGACATGTCTCTGAGATTGGCTAAAACGCATATAACTCGTTAGGTATGAGGAGATAATGGAAGGTGAAACAAATTTTAAGTCTGTTATAATCAGAAGGAAATTGGATGCTTTGCTAAGGAAGTTAAACCTCATATAGTAGGGAACAGGGAATACAGTATACTATTTCCATTATCTTGAAGTCAATATCACAAATCTCATACAGTAAGTCTAGATGCACAGCCAGAAATCACAGCTTTCTTGGGACTTGCATTTTATTTGCAGTTATGCAGGCATTTTATTACCTATCAACCTGCATTAATTGGGGACTCCAAGTGAGGTGAGGTAAATTCATTCTGAGCAAAGGAAAAAGTACCACACCCGCCCCCCCATTTATTGTAGCTTTTTCAGCTGTATTTGTGTTTACCCTATGAAGCATTTCTAGATTGATCTTTCAGTCACATAGGGAGGTCTCATGATTTGATTTAGTGATAGAGAGCAGGATCTCTAACTGTAACCTTTGTGTGTCTAGAATGTTAGGAAATAAAGGGAAGGTGGGTAGAAGGAAGAATTTGAGGTGTTTATAATTAATTTCAGTGGCCTTTTGAGGATGGTAAGAAATAGTTAAAACTGGTAAATGTAAGAAGTAAGATAACAAAGCAACTCTTGTTTTTAGAAAATCATCTAATGTAGAGCTCTGAGAAACCTATACTAGATCCAGTTACTTAAAAATCTGGGTTCTCCAGTTACGACTTCTGTGTGTGATGATCATGGAGAACTGAAAACACGGTTCTCCAAGGTGTGGTATCAGTCAGGGGTGGGGCTGGGGAGGCAGCAATGGCCATAAATAAGCTCTGTGCTTGCTTCAGAGTCTCAGAGCCTGGGAGGCGGATCATCCCTGGGAAACCGAGGCAGCAAGTTCGACCTGGCTTCTGCCGTCCTGAGCTTCAGCCATCATAACTCGATGGGCATTTGCCAGCCTTGTGCATGAAGCGTTCTAAGCTCTTCTGGCTGGTCATCCCTGTGTTCATGCTCTGTAGCTCACTTTGAGTCTGTTCCTTCTCCTTTCTGTCCTTGGTAATAGATCATTCCTGTGTCTTTCTTCCTTCATTTCACTCTGAAAATACAACATGGCTTCTTTCTAACCCTACATCTTTCTGCGCACATTTCCTCCTCCTGCCTTACCCTTCCCAACTCCGGCCAATCTCATATATGTCTTGTTCTATTGTTCTTTCTTCCTTTATGTCTTTCTTACTTGTTCTCAGTATAGCAGAGACCAGTGTTCTCCCGGGGGACCCACATGACATAGTATTATATTAACGACAGTTGTCTTTCTGCTCCATGGGGCTCCTTCTCTTGTCCGATGGACTCTAAGGCACAAAGAACCCCAAACTTTCAGGTCATTGTATGCTGTTTCCCTGGGGAGGAGTCAGTTTTTTCTTTCAGCATCTTCAGTGGATTCTGAGTGGCCTTCATCATACCTCTTCTGTCCCTGACATACCCAGCACTGATGTGGGACTGGGTACAGTTTTAGGAATCACTGCTTGATTTGCCTCTGCCTTTACAATGTAGAACACGTCATTTACTTCTATGACACCTTCTGGACTTGTATCCCCCCATCCTTACCGTATCCTGCTGGGACTGGGAGTCTGCAAACCACATTCCACTGTCTCCCTTGCCAATTGGCCTCTGCCATTAGGAGACCCTGGAAAGGATTAGCACATAGGAAGAAGACAGCGGTTTGAGGCTTTGTGCTCACTCGCTGTGGTGACGGCTGGGGTGCGATATTAGCTTCAGGTAGAGCAGAACAGTTTCAGTCTCCTGTCTAGCTGAGGTGACGCCTCTTCCCTGTATCTAAATTAACTGCGGTGTCCTAGCAGCTTTTCAGCCTCATGAGATTTATTCACTGCGTTCCATCGGCAGCATCTGAATCTCACCCTTTCATTCTTGCAACCTTTCAGCCTCTTTTGCATCAATACCCTGAATTAAATGCCCTTGGTTGGAAATACCTGTTTTTCTGGTTCAGTATACAGGAGCAGCAACATGGTGACTTAAAAACAAAAGCAGGGCAGTGCTGATTTACTTTTGTTTTTGGTAGGTTTTATTATCAATGGAAAGAGACTTTTAAAAAAATTTAACCCTTCTTTCCAAGTTCATTCCTCAGAATAACTGTGTAGGTGTTAGAAACATGTGATCAGCACCATCTTGGGTGTCAGAGAACCAAATGCCTCAAGTTAAATTTAAGGGTAAACTATTATTTTTTTATTTTAAAGAGAAAAAAACAGAAAAAACAAAAAACAAACTAAAGAAATAAACAACAACCACCATCACAGCAATACAATAGTGATACAGGATTTCAAAACATGACAGAAATTTAACAGTGGTCGTTATATTTCATATTGTTATCTTTGAAAGAGATGTTCAGATTACCAGATATAAGTATGCAAAATTGATCAAACAGTAGGAATAGCAATTATTCTTTTCCATGGACTAATAGAATTAGTAGTACAATTAACTTAGCTATCTTATGTATATTTATACAAATTTATATTTTTTCCTTTTCCCTTCTTTTCTCCTTTCCCCCTCCCAGTTGTTTGCTCCCTACAAGCAGTTTCTTTCCCTTTCACAATATTTATTGTAGATTTTGGATTTAGTTACTCTTTCAGTTTCTTACACTAGGGAGACAATACGGTGTTTAAATATGTGAGTATGATTTACTTAACTTATGAGTATGGTCTCAAGTTGCATCCATTTACCTTCAGAAGTCTCCAGTTTACCCTTCTTTATGACTGAGTAGTACTCCATTGTATAAAAATACCACCTCTTTTTTTATCCATCCCTCAACTGATGAGCATTTGTGTTGGTTCCAAGATTTGGCTATTATAAATTGTGCCGCTATAAACATGAGTGCACATATATCACTGTGGTATGATGTTTTCAATTCTTCTGCGAAAATACTCAGAAGGGGACTAGCTGGATAGAATGGGACCTCTAATCCTAGTTTTTTGAGGAACCTTCACACTGATTTCCATAGTGGTTGCACCAGTCTACACTCCCACCAACAACAAGAAGTGTTCCTTTTTCCTCACAGCCCCTCCAGTATTTGTTGTTGGTTGATTTCTTGATATTGGTCATTCTTTCTGGAGTGAGATGGAACCTCAGTGTTGCAGGTAAACCGTCACAAAAGAACAATCTGAACATTTAAGGGAGACGTTTTGAAAAAAAGAGAAGAATATCCTTTGAGTCAAAATTATTGCATTCAGGTCTGACTTCCTTGTTTACTGACTTAGTTACTTTTCTCTCATTGTCGAGACAAAATACCTGGTCCCTAAAGTGAAGCAAAGAAAGGTCTATTTAGCTTTCAGTTTTTGGAGGTTTCAGTCCATACTCAGCTGGCTCCAAGTCAGGGTGGCGTGGCTGAGGGGCAGCTGTCCATGGCACCCTCAGGTGACAAGACTGGAAGGGCAAGAGAGGGAAAGCACGCCTCCTTCCCTCCCATATAGTGTATGCTGGCTCGCTACCCCTGGGCGGGTACAGCACAATCCCAGCACTAGACAATGAACCAATCACAAATGCTAGACTCAGCCACCTCCATGACTGCATGAGGCTTTGGGGAGGGACACCTAGATACAAACCACAGTATTTACCAACCTATCACAATGGGAAAATCTTACATATTTTTTGAGACTCCATTTTTTCACTTGCAGAATGGTGGCATCAACATCGTAAGGTCATAGTGAAGTTAAATGAGCAACAGTGCGGAAGTGTCATGCAAACTTCACATTGCTAGAAAGGTGGCTAGGTTCCTGCTCTCAAGTTGTTGCCAACCTAGTTAATTTTATAATCATTTGTATACTTGAATATTTGACAAGCTAGTGCCTGGAAAGTGGGTCTTAAATAAAGAGTAAGACAAGAAGTAACTACTTTTACCACTGCCATTTGTGGCAATTGGCTGGCTACATCTTTGGGACCTCAGTTTCTTTGTCTGCAACTGGGGAACATAGTGTTGACCTGCCTTCTGAACGTTGCAGGCATTAATTAACTACATGTGATTCAGTAACATCCTCAAGGCAAGCACTGAAATGCCAAGTGTTCTCACTGATAATAAAGCAGATACCTCCTTGATGGAGTTGTCATGAGGATTAATGATTTAATTATGACAAAGTGCTCTGATATTCTTAGATGAAAAGTGCCACATAACTTTGAAGAGGAATATTATTAAATAGCTTCTGCTTTGTTTCCCAGAAGAGCAACTCCAAATAAGGCAATGCTCATCTGCATATACCTTTCTAAATGTTTCCACCTCCTTTCAGAACAGCAGAGATTCAGACAGCAGGGATGCAGCAATGGGGCTCAGAGGGAAGGCTGTAACAGGGTAATTAGGACTCTATGGTTTTTCTTCTATAGTTGGCCCATGGGGGTCACTTCAAGTTGAATTCTTCAAAATTGTAAACAAATAATATAACTGGGAATTAGCCAGGCAAACGCTTCTGTTGATGAGGATAAAAGCCAGTCTTTATAATTTTACAAATCTATCCACATACCTATAATTTCCCATACTCTAACCGCACTGCATCATTCAGCTGCCTTCTGCTCTTCATGCTCTTTTATTTTGCTTTGTGACTTTTACATTGTTGCTTCTGGCTTTTCAAAAGGCTGGACACAGTCACCTTTTTCCTTCCAGTTATCAGATCATCACCTCTTCTCAAAAAAGTCTGCTCTCACAGGACTTCCCTTTTCCCTCAGCGCTGCGCCTTTCTGTGACATCAACCTTTTTGATCATCACTGGTATCCGTTGGTAAATCACATTATCTTGTTATTACTTGTCGAATCACACATTGTTTGTCTCCTGCCACTAAAAGGCACACGATGTGGACTTTGCTTGTTTTATCTTCTTTCTGATGGTACCTAGTGTACAGTGATTAGTCAGAGGAACTTATTAAGTTATTAATTATTCATCCTACATATGTCTCGACCAAAATGACCCAACTCCACCAGAAAATTAGGTGAACTTTGAAGTTTCTATAATAGAAGGTTGGGATGAAAAATGGAAACTTAGTAAATTTCTATAAAATTATAAGAAGAGTTAGACATAAGTGTAAAATAAGATCTAGAATCTAATAATATGAGAGTAAAATAATTCTGTAGTCTAAAATATTGTATAATTGGCATATTCTTTTCTCTGTGATTGTCTTTGGGATTATACTCTCAGTTCTTGAGAAATGTAGAAATTAAGGTATATTAATGTCCTAGATTAAGGAGTGGCTGGCAATCTTTAGTTTTATTGGATTATAGCCACATTAATTAACTCTGTTGTTACTTGTTTTTAAGTAACAATAGCAGAGTTGAGCTAGCAAAGCCACAAATATTTGTTATGTGGGCCTTTATAAAAATGTTTCCTTACCTCTATCCTAAAGCACTATTTTCCTGTCTCTTTGGCAACTAGAAAAAGTTATAAGAAGTTTCAAATATGTAAATTTGATCCCAGGAACTGTTAATGTCAGTTTCTTTCTACAGTTTTGTGCTGTGATTTTCTTTGTTTAAGAACAAGAAGATAGACATTTATATGTGTATCTATATAAAAGTATTATGCATATAAACATATAAGTAGGCATATATACATTATATATATGTAGATACACATGCACATGCACACACACTAAGCTGGGAAGCTGGAAAAACTTCAAAATATTGTCAGGTTAAACCTGGAGAGATTCCCTTGGAAATGAGTTTTGTGTAAGTAAATGATGTACTATAATTGTGCTTTGATGACAACTTTTATTTATAGGAGAGAAACTTTTATCAGCGTGCAGGTTGGAGTTTGGTTTTAGATTGGAGATTTTCATGGAGAGGGGAAAACTTGACCCCACTTTTTAACATCAATGCCATTTATTAATTGTAACAAGATAACGATTGTGTATCTACTACATAGGCCACGGCTTGGGCTATGTGCCACATGTGCTATGTCTTGTTCTTGCAGCCTGTCCAAGGTGGGAACTCGTACCTTGGTTTCACAGGCAAATGTTTTGGTGCTGTCAGACTGCAGCGACTTGCTGAGGGTCCCCAGGTGCTAAGAAGTGGCCTAGAGCACGAATTCATGTCACTGTGCTCCTCAGGAGAGCAGCAGTTAGGCAGATGGGGCTGGACTTCACACACAGGGAAGGCGGTGCTTCCCCACAAAGGAAATGCTAGCACGCGTGTCCCCCTTGGCTTGTGATGACCCTCAGTCGGGGCGTCCAGCAGCACGCAGCAGCCAGTGACCCACTGAGCTTCCAGGACTTGAAGTGAGAAAGGGAAGTCACTTTTTCCACTTTGATGTCCTCATCTTTTGTGTGGAATAAGGTGCTGCCTTCACGGAACAGAGAAGTACTCTCTAGAACTTACCTGTTAATTTGCAATGCCTTTAGCAGAGTTGGGTACCAAGAAGTTTTTCTTTTTTAATTTATTTTTATTTTTATTATTTTAAGGTGAGTCACATGCTTTTGCATTTTCTTTGCAAGACAGCTCTTGAGAAAAGTCTGCTTTGAAACATTCCATAACTTTGGTCAAAGAGCTGGGACCCTGGTATGAAAGATTTCAGCAATGTCAGAAACTTCAACCAAGGAGAACGCCCTTGTCATTCACACCGGGTTTGCTCTGTGTTTCTTGTGCTCCTTGCTTTCCCTGACAGCTTCGTAGTCTTAGGAGACTAGGGGATTTTCCTTTATTTTTTAATTTTCTTTCCAAAGTATATATTTTTATGGGGAGACTACCGAGTGAGGGGTGGAAAATTGGTTGGGGGGAATAGATAAAAGAGCAAGGGTTGAACAATTTTTGTTACTCTTTATGCAACTTAAATAAAAATATTGATAGTTTGTTCAGCCTCTCCCCCTTTGCTAGTATTTAAAAGCATTTGATTAAGATTTTTCTAATGTGTCCAACGAGTTGAACTGTTCTGTGGTATTAGAAAAATATTACGCATATAAATAAAATACGTCAAAGCATTAAAAAGCTATTACACACACTGAACATGAAATGGCAGAATAATGATGGATCCCGCCATGCAGGAAACATATTCAAAAATATTATCTTCCTGGTAATGAAATGCCATCCGTTTCATTTTAAGCTAAATACGTTAGACATATCAGTGGAGTCTGTGCTGACACAGCAGTGAGTTGAAATTGAAAATCTGAAATTATATATATGATTGGACACAGTGTTAAAGTAATTTATAGGAAAAACCACGAATGTGCTGGGTCTGCACCTTCTGGTGAACTCATTTTGTAGAATCAGATAGAGCAAAACTCCACCATTTCTAATGTGCAGCTAGAATGGCAGCCCGCCAGGGCCCCAGTATATTCAGTTTGAAAAGAGAGAAGGACAGACCGAGGCGGGGGCAGCGGGGCGGCAGGGGCTGGGGACAGGGGAAGCGGCGCAAGGGACGGGATGCGAAGGGTGGGCGATGGAGCCAGGGCGAAGAGGCCGGGCCAGGGGGACTGGCTTCAAATTACAGCAATTCTGCACAAGCCGTCAAGGAGATGGCGTTCGTTTTCATCGCTCTGACCTAATGGCATGCAGCGACGAGGGGCTGCATTAGCCCCGAGACAAGGGCGAGATAACAGGGAGACTCAGGCGGGCGCTCCCGGGGAGACTGGCCGGGCGCTCGCGGGCACCGCTCACCGCGGCGACGGTCAGCTCCGGGGGCGATCGCGTGATCCCGGCTCAGGTGTGCGGGAAAGGACACCCGTGACGCGTGGCCCCGGCAGACCCCCGGGGGCGCCTGCCTGGCTCTCCAGCTGTGTCCTGCCCCCTTCTCTCATTCTCAGTGTCGTGCGTCCTTGGGCACCGAGTGTGGTGGGGCAGCAGGGTGAGCCAGGGATAAGGAGGAAAAAAACAAGGCCATGTTTTCGTGTGGAGATGTGTAACGAATTGGTACCCTGATGTACTTTTTGGCTTTCATTTTTATCCATAATCCTGCTTGAAATGTGGGTTATTTATTCATACAGGGCCGGTCTCCTTCCGGAACACCCAGAGATGCGGCGGGGAATTCGCATTTGGTGGCTGTGCGGGCGGAGGCGGAGGCGGCCCCTGTCTCCAGGACTGTTCTCTCTGGCCTCCGATGTCTCAAGAGGAGAGAAAGGAGCTGGCATGAGAAAGAGAGGAAGGACGGGAGGGAGGACGGACGGAAGGAAGAAGGGTGTGCGTCATCCTGCTGTGAACCACTGACTGTGAGAAAGGCCGTGCGGTGTGTGCTGAGGACCCTTGATGCCCTCGAGTAAGACAGAGAAATAGCACTGCGACTTCTTTCTCCCCTGTCTGGGGGACTGGGCATTTTCCTTTGTTTTTCCCCTTTTTGCATGACGTTTGGGTCAAACCCGTGGCCTTACTTGTGCTAGGCACGTGTTCTACCACTGAGCTACATCCCAAGTCCCTAGGGATTTTATTTTATTTTTAAAACTTATTTATTTATTTATTTATTTATTTATTTATTTATTTATTGGTACTGGGAATTGAACTCGCAGCCTTGCTCTTGCTGGGCAGGTGCTGTGCCACTGAGCCACCTCCCCAGAGCCCCTAGGGATTTTGGAGAAGTAAACAAGCTCTAGAATGTGTGTAGCACTTTTTTTTCATAAACACTCAGGGTGTTCCCAAATTATTTTTTATTTTTTATTTTTTTTGTGGCACCAGAGATTGAGCTCACAACCTTGCACCTGCCAGACAGGCGGCGCTTAAGCCACTGAGCCAAACTCCCAGCCCTATCCCAATTTATTTTAATAGTTACTTAATAGTTATTTTGCTAGTTATTGAGGACTTCTTTCATGGGGGACTCTGGGCATTTTGATTCACTTACTCTTGAGCTTCCTAGTTTGGTGATGAGGAAAGAGGCTTAGAGACTTTTTAGAATCTCCTCCAGGATTACAAAGGCAATAAGCGCTCAAGGAACAAATTCTAAATTTCTCAAAGTCATTGCAAGGCAAGTTTTCTGCTTCATTTAATAGCAATCACTGTGGATGAATGGTGGGTTAAATGACTGACTCCAGGTCTTAGCTCAAGTCTCAGCCTTTTCCGAACCCTCCAAATAGCTCAGCTTGTTCTTGCCGTATCCTGTGGCTTTCCTCACAGTACTTACCGCGCGTGGCAACTGCTAATGTATGTGCTCGGTGCCGTCTGCACTGGGCACTGAGTTTGTGAACACAGCAGCTGTGTTTATGTTGCTTGCTGTTGTTTTCCTAGGACTTTGGACCCTGAGAGGTGCTCAGCACGTTTTGGTTCATTGGATAAATGAATGGCTGGATAGAAGCATTTTCATCGATAATCTATAATAGATCTGGGGCTGGAAGCTTTCAAGTCATCCCCTAGACCACTCGTTATTTTCTGTTGTCATGGAGGTCATGTCTAGAAGAATCAATGCCCATAAAACCAGAGAATTTTAAAGTTGCAAGAATCCTACTAGGACATCTAGGCTCCCATTCTTCCAGTGCGGAGTAACTCTTGGCCCGGGAGGTTCTGTTTACTACATCCTGAGAAAGGGCGCTCACTATGTCATAAGACAACCATTCCATCGCTTCCTGGTGGTAGTTTGTGAAGGCATTTTGCAGAGGAATCAGGTCTCCTCCTACAGCGGTCCTCACGGTGGTCTTGCTTCTCTAGAGCTACACACAACAGGCCTTCCTATGCCCAGGTAGACAGTCCTACAAATGTGTGAAGGTAACTATTATGTTTTCTGCCTCACTTTTACAGGCTATATACACTCATTTCTTCATCCTCTTCTGTGAGAAGATTTGTGGGCCTAATAACACTTGGGTTATCTTGGATGGTCAATGTCTTTCAAAGATATTTGACATAATTAAAATATTGAATACTTTATTTCAAATGTGATTGACACTTTCTATGATTCTAGCTTTCTACTATCTGAACATTTTAACACAGTACAGTCCTATATTATGTGTTTTCATAGCATTGAAAAGAATGCTGAAATTTATGGCCAGCTAAAACTTATTTGTTTCAATTCACTGATTCATTCAGCAATTTTTTAAGCCAATACTATATGATAACCACTGGGCAAATATTGGTAATAAGATGAATGAGTCATTATTCTTTCTGCTGAGTATCTGCCAATCTTTTGGATAAGGCATATAAGTTGAGAGTTATTGTATTCTCCAATCATAAGATACATGTTGTAGTCAAGGGTTACAGGGAGAACAACTGCATAAAAGACACAGGATTTGTAATACTGTTTTATAATAGTCACCCAGAGTTAAACACAAGAAATTGCAGGAAAATCTGTGCACAACACTAAGACCCAGGATATTTAGCCGAGGGCCTGGATCCCACAGCAATATTGCACAAGAGTCCAGCTAGAGACCCAAATGCATGACAATGCCTCCCACAAATCCAACTGGAAATCTAAGAGCCCACAATAAGGACTCATGCCAGTCTATTTACGGTTCTTTGCCGGGAAGGCCAAAGGTCAGCTGTGGAACTAGGAAGTCTATGACAGCGGGGTGAAGGAGCTGTGCAGTGGGTTGAGGGTTCTACATGTGAGCTGAGAAGTCATGCTCAAAAGAAGAAGTGGGGCTGCCCTGAAGAGCACCACAGCCATCCTCAGCGGCAATGAGGTCCTGCACTCCTCCAACGATGAGAACTGTCGAGCACAGGTCAGGAAGCCCAGCGTGACAAGCTTCTCCAGCACACAGCCTCCCCTCCGGAGCCAGGAAGCGATGCACAATGTGAGGAGCAGAGCTCCCCCAAGGTGAACCACAGCCACTCTCATTGCTGAGGTCCTGAGCTCCTCTGATGATAATGGCCAAATCCATATTGAGGAAGCCAGCGTGATAAGCTCCTCCAGGAGAACCATTGGCTCAAAACAGCACCTCTTGAAAGAACCCACATTGCCTTGCTCTTCTTCTCCACATCTCTATTTATGCTGGTAACTTTCTTCAGGTGGGCCATCTTTACTCAACATCAGCTGAGTTAATTCAGCTGGTGCTAAGTTGACCACCAGTTTTTAATCCATAACAATACATATTTAAAAATATTTTAGGGTCAGGGATTTAGCTCAGTAGCCTAAGCGCCTGCCTGCCTGGCAGAGGTGAGGTTGTGAGTTCGATCCCTGGTACAAGAAAAAAAATATATATATATATGTTACTTTAAAAACATTGTGCATTAAAGTAATATATAAACATATATTTACTTTAAAAACATTATGCATTTTACAACAATATTTACCATTTGATGCAGCATTTGATTTTATACCCTATATGTAAGTCATTGGAGTTTAAAAAAACAGTTTTATAACCGAGGAAACATGATGATGGTAATATTATAAACTTGTCTAATAGTAGTATGTGCCAGATAAAAATATGAAACAAAAGAATGATGATTATCTCTGTTTGAGATGGGCAGAGAAATATTTTTGGCTTTGCTGCATGAGCCACAGGTCTGCCATGCTCTACTAAGAAACTCAGAGCAGAGGATGACGGGGCTGCTCAGGTAGACCAGAAGCCTGGTGGTCATTTCCTACGCAAACAACAGGAGGAAAACTTGGCTTCATGGCTTAAAAATCTTCCTGATCATGACACTTGCCCCTCCACAGAAATGATGTAGCAGTTGTCATAAAGAGGCAAACCTGTATGCTATAAGATTCACAAATGAGAAGGAAAAGAGGGCATGTATTTGGGGTTATGAGCGATCTGGAAAGGTACTGTGTATCTGTATTCTAGGGGAGCACTGGTAATGTAAACTGAAATAAGAACCAGTTTCCAAAGGAGGTGGGAGGAGGGCATTCTAAGAAGAGGAATCCACCTGATGCCTAAAGGTGGGAGAGATCAGAGAGACCCAGTAATCACAAGCTTTCCAGTTTCTATGGAGCTTGGGATTCCAAGTGAGGACCGTCATTCGGAAAGTATGGAAAAGACCTACATATCCGTAGTCCCACATCTCAGTTCTTGAGAGTCCAGAAAGGCTGGTCTGGGAAACCTTGCGTTATGGGGAAATTAGCTCCCAACATGCTATGTCTGACATGCCAAGTTCATGGTCTCATAACGTTGAGGAACAAAGTCATAAACCAAAGGAGAAAGTTACAAGATTTTTGTTGGAGATAAGGAAAGTAAGAGTATCTCCTGGATTTCCAAGAGGAGTCCCGAGTGGGTTGCCACTGAGGCCTTTTGGCAGGGATAATTGACACAGCAAATTACAATATGGGTACAACGTGGATCAAATTGTAATGAACCTGCAGGAGTATAAGTACAGTTGCTTAGGTAATATTGATCTGATATGGAAGTGAGGCATGCATCAAGGGTTCGTGGAAAGAACAAAGGCATTCCTAGCAAAGGATGGGAGGACGGCTCGGATGTTCCAAACGCCCACCTGTGCATCTGATGCCTACCTGGGCTCACTGTACCAGGGGGTGCTAAAAACAGTATCATCTCAAGCTGCCATTTATTGCTAGAGAGGCTCCCAGTCCTGTCTATCCGTCTCCACACTGAGGTCTGCCCTTTGGATTTGCCTCCAGCCACAACTTCAATGTGTCTTCATCTTTCGTACTGAGCTCCTCAAGGGCCCAATTCCTCTCTGACTGCATATTAATTTCTCTCTAGATTGCTGTCTCAATACTTGAATTTCACTCTGGTGGTGAAATGGTGACAATGAGCTGGCTGATCTCTTTAGTTGTGGTGTTAGTTTGCTACAAATAGAAATAAATAGGATTATTGAAGTTTGTCTTCATCAAAAGTTAAAGCAGTGGGGAATAGGTGAGAGAGGTAATTGTGAAGAATTTTAGTTCTGGTTCCAATAAGTTCTTGTCTTTTGCTGTTTTCTTTTGTTTTCTTTTTTTTTTTATGTTTTGCGGCACCGGGGATTGAACTCATAACTTTGTGCCTGCTAGACAGGTGTTAAAGCCATTGAACCAAACTCCCAGCCCTAGTTTTTTGAGGCAGGGTCGCACTATGTAGCTCAGGCTGGCCTTGTGCTCGCATTGCAGCCCATACCAGCCTCAAACTCACAACGCTCCTCCTACCTTAGCCTCCCAAGTGCTGGGATTATAGGTGTGCGCCACCACGCCCGGCTTTCTGCTGTTTTCTTTACTAATACTTTCAGTTTAGAGTTCTGCTTTTGCTTGATGTCTCATCCATGATTCCCAGTTTCAATACACTTGCACCGCTGTTAAGTAGCATTGGTCATCACGGTCCTTCCACAGTTGTTTCTTCAGGTGCAGATTTTCTTACTGTGCTCAAATGCGATCATGCTGGCTCTGTCTGAACTGTCCATCCTGTCACAGTCTCTGGATGTCAAATCTTTCATTTGGCGTAATACTGTCCCACCCAATGTTTTGATATTGAAAATCTTACAAGTGTGTTTTGTATCTTTATCCAATTATAAGATAGACATTGGGAAACAGGAAGACACACTGTAGAGATGGGAAAGGGATCTGGAGATGGGGTGAGATGGGAGGGAGGGTGGGTAAAGGGAATTAAAAAGGATAGAAATGTATTTACTATGTATTTCAAATATATGCTACAAAAAGGCAGGACTGAAGAAAGAACTGCAGCCTCAGTGAGAGATGGTGTGAACATTGCAGTGTTTTCATTTGCTTTATGTTTTCACAAAGTAGAAGAGAGTACTTATGGGGTCCTTTTAAAATTTTTTGCTAATAGCAATATAAATTGTATGAGGACAAGCTTCTAACTGCCTCCCAAATTCTAGCCAGAGGGAAACGGGGTGATGATGACTTAGAGACACAGCTGAAAATCAATCTGTGTGATAAGCCTTGTGCTCCCAGGAACATTCCCTCTGGTTTAGCTTGTGGTCTATGGCTCATATCAATTTTCTTCTGTGCAAACTCAACAACCTCAGTTTTGATGAAATGTTTCCCCCTGCCCTCAGTTGCCCATGAAGCCATTCAAAATACCAGGAGACTGGAAAGGAAGGTCTGTCATAGAAAAGCAAAATTCAATGTCCATATTAGCTCTGCTATTCTTCACTGAAGTCACCAGTATCAGATCTGTATGTTGTGGACTGAATTGTGTCCCCCTAACATTTGTATGTGAAGTTCTCACCTCCAGTGTGATTGCATGTGGCAGTAATTACCTGTTAAAGGGGTAATTAAGGTTAAAAGAGGGCATAAGGCTATGCTCATAATCAATTATGACTGGTGTTGTTGTAAGAAGAGGAAGACATACCAGGGATGTATGAGAATAGAGGCAAAGCTGTGCGAGGACACGGGGAGAGGGTGGCCGTCTATAAACCAAGAGGTGAGGCCTCAGGAGAAGCTGAGAAATCTGTCACCATCTTGGTCTTGGGTTTCCATTCTCCAGAACTGTGAGAGGATAAATTTCTGTTGCTAAAACCACCCAGTCTGTAGTATTTTGTGATGGTAACCCAAGCATACTAAGACGCCATATTGCCATATGTCTTAGATAGTTTTCTCCTTGCTGAGACAAAATACCCTACACCCAAAGTTAAAGGAGGAAAGGTTTATTTAGCTCACAGTTTGTAGAGGTTTCAGTCCATAGTTGACTCCAAGGCAGGGTGGCACACGGCAGAGGGGCAGCTGTTCATGGCGGTGGAAGACAGCAAAAGCAACAAGAGGAGAGAAACAAGCCTCTTTCTGGCCCTTCTATCTTATCCAGGCAGCTGGGACTAGGGCTGTGCCAATCCGATCAGTGGACCAATCCAGCACTCACTCACCCGTAATCCCAGAATCCTTAATTCTAGCCCTGAACCACAAGTCATTCACAAACCGCAGATTCAGCTACCTCTGAAAAAACTCACCCCCTGTGATCGTATGAAGATTTGGGGGAGCTCCCAGCACAAAACCTTAATACCATATAAATGCTAAATAGCAATATCTTCTGTAAAACTAATTTTGCTTTAAAAATAGCTTTGTGGGGAGGAAAGTCATCATTTTAAGAGTATACACAACCTATAAGGAACATGCAAACTGCAAACACATTATCATTTTAAAAAGCCCACTTCAGAATCACTGATATATAATACTTCTGCCTTTTTGCCTACTTACACACATACTTCATGGTTGGTGATTGCTTGATTCATAGAAACAGAGACTTCACATCCGCCTCTTCTACCTCCTCCTTCCTCTTTTCTTCTTCCATCTCTTCTACATCTTTGTCTTGTCTCATATTCAGGGTGGCATTAGTTAGAGTTAGCAGTCTCCAGCCAGACAGCAAGATCATTCCAAGCTGTTGTCTTGAGGACAATGTCTATGAGATGACATGTAGTCAGAGGAAGCAGTCCTCATTGCTGTTTTCCAGGAATACATTTTCTGTTGGAATTAAAGAGTCTTAGAGACCAATGTAGCTTTGTGGCACACTTTCCTTGGATGTTAGTTTAGGTCTGAAAAATATCCCTCAGGGTTTCATGTGTTTGGAAAGTGATTGGGTAATGGGGGTGCTACACTTATCAGTGGACTCCTTCAGCTCCATAGCTGACTGCCCTATTAGGTGGTGGGGCCTGGATGGCAGTGGTCACTGAGTCTGTGGTCTGGAAGGGTGGATTCCTGTCCCTGGCTCCTCCCTTCTCTCACTGCTTCTTGGTTACCATGCAGGGAACAGTTTTTCTCTGTCATGTATTTTCACCATGCTGTTTCTGGCTTGGAACCAGCTGACCATGGACTGAAATCACTGAAACTGTGAACCAAAATAAACCTTCCACCATTAAATTGCCTGTGTCAAGGGTATTTTTGTCACAGTTATGAAAATGTTGCCTAGTGCGTTGGATCTCGGTCACTCTTCTCCAAGCATGTGCTTCTACTTCTCTTTCTTGTCTAGACACATTTCAGCCACAGAGAATTTTAGGGCTAGGTGGTACAGTTTTCCATGAGTGTGATAAAAAATTCATAAATTTATAGGGTCAAAACAACAGCCATTTATCGTCTTACAGTTCAGACAACGCAGGCGTGGCTTGGGTCTTTTGTTTAGAACCTCACAAGGATAAGTTCAAAGGGCTGGCGGAGCTGCGTCCTTTCAGTTCTGCTTTCGAGTTTACTGAATTTGTTTGCCTAATGTAGTTCTGGTGGTTGTAGAACTGACATCTTCATTCTTGCTGAAGGAAAAGTTCTGGCTGGTTTTATGCCATGAAGGTGCCTGCCTACTACGTGGTCTCTCCCTAGCAACGGCAAATGGAACCCTTCTTCATCTTTGAATCTCTCTGGCTGCTGCTTCTCCCTCCTCTTTTGGTGCCCTTTTCTGTAGTTAGCTGGAGAACTTACTTACTTACTTACTTGTTCATTTATTTTGCACTGGGACTTGCACTCAGAACCTTGCACTTGCCAGGTAGGTGCTGTGCTGCTGAGCTATATCCCTGGCCTTGGAGAACATTCTTTTAAAGGCTCACTGGATTGCACTGAGGACAGCTAGATAATCTAATCTCCCATGTAAAGGTCTGTTACTTCATTTCACATGGGGTTTCTCTTTGTGCCTCTTTTGCCATATAAAGTAAGATTTGCAAGTTCCAGGGGTAGGACATGATCATTGTTTTATTTATTTTTCTTGCTGCCATTATTTAACCTATTTTAATAGGTTTCTAACTTTAAATTTTACCTAGATCTTCATCTGAAATTTTAGAAAAGATATAGCACATATGGACTATCCTTTCAGGGCAGGAGGCTGGATAGGAGACATTCATTTAACAGCTGTGCTTTGGGCCCCTACAATGCGTCCGGTAGCATCACACTGATGTGTGACACTAGTACCTCACAGTGATCAGGTTAGAGTACTTACCCTTTGTGAATTCACCCAGAAGACAGATGAGAAAATCAAGCTAACACAGTTAAGATTATTTTGAATGCTAGGAAAAAAAATAGAGAATCACAGAGTGATTTTTAGGTAATACAAAATTTTCTTGGAAGAGGGAATACTTAAACTAAGGTTAAAAAGTAAGAGGAGAAACTAGCCAGCCCTGACAAAATCTGGATAACACCATACTAGGAAGTGGGTAGAGAAAATGGCACGTGCTTCACATATGGTACTCACTTAACACTTTCCTTGGTCTTGTATAGTAGGCATTTTCAAAGCAGAGTCTCAAGCAAACATTTAGGTCTAAGTAATGTGTTTGGGAAATAATCCCAGGAGTGGCACTAAGGGAGAGGATACTATGGAATGGATGTGTTGTGTCGCCCAGAGGTTCATGTGCCAGAGGCTGTGGTGGTGTCAGAACTTTTCACTGACAGGGCCCAGTGGCAGAGAGCTGGGTCAAGGAGGCTGTACCCTTGTGAACGTGTTAGCACTTGTCTTGCAGAGTGAGTCAGATCTGGAAGGAGAAGATTGGTTCCTGGGCGAGCAGGCATGAAAGGGTGACCTACCTCTGGCCCTGTCTCTTGTTTCCGTGCGTGCACATGTGCTCCTTCTACGTGCCGCTGTCTACCTTTCTGCTTCTCCGCCATTTGAAACACGTGTGTGGGGCCCGCCTCAGGATGTATGTTAGGACCATGCTGGTCTGAATCCTCCAGCTCCAACAGTCATGAGCCAAGCATCTTTTCTTTACAAGTTATCCAGCTTCAGATATTTTGTTATAATAACACAAAACAGACAAGATAGTGGGGGAAGTCAGGAACAAACAAAATGGGGCACGTTAGTGAGCAGACAATTGCTATGGGAAACCCAAGCCCCCTGAGATGCTGATTGGTTTAGTTGGAACTAAAAAGTTTTATTAAAACTTTTTGTATGTATGGTAAAAATAAACCTTTACTTATTTAAGTCATAGCAAGTCAGGAGATTACGATACTTGAAGCTGAACACATTTCTAGTTGATATAATCTGATTCCTATGTGGACACACAAAAGAAATGAGTGATGCTTAATAAATATTGTGATAGACGCACACACTTCCTGCTGAGACTCTCCTACCAGACCTCTCCCTGCCATCCAGACCAGCAGTCTGGACCTGTAGTTTTCACCTCCAGCCTGTGCCCCATGCAGGCCGCAGAGGGGTCATTTGTTTCACAGGCACACCTGTGTGCCCTGCTGCATCTGGAGGAGCTCACCTATATTACCACACCTATACTACCTACCATACTCTCCCTTTCTACCTGCTCATTCGCGATCATCTCTGTCTCTAGCGGGACTTCCTTTGCAAAGCTTTTGGAAGATTTTCCCCACATTCTCTACATTGCAGGGTAGATAACTGCATCCCTCCTTTAGGCCCAGAATGTGGAGCATCAGCTCTTTCTAAAAGCTGGAGAGGTGATTCTACTATGTAGCCACAATTAAGAACCAGTACATTAGGCTAGATAGAAAGAGCAAAGAGAAGGGTTTATCTATGTGACATCAGATTCTGTGATAGGAAAACTAAAAAGGAGAGATCAAGGAGAGGCAGAACCCAGCTAAGGATAGTGTCTTGACAAGAAGGAGAAAAGCAAAGAGTGAGGAGAGTTTCTTCTCTGAGTAAGTTATGGCTGTGAGGTTTCTAAAAAGAACCCAGGAGATACAGACCACGAGAGCTCTCACACTGGAAGGAAAAGGAAGAAGGAACAGGGTAAGTTCATTGCTGGGGGCAAGACATGAGGCATGAAAAACAAAACAGACTAAAATAGGTGGTTTGTGGGTAGAAGTTTGCGTATTGAGAGTTGAAGGTTTAATAATGTGAACTAGTAATTTGGGATATTTCAAAATTTAGCACTCATTTGGGAATATATGCAAATGTAAATGGCGCATACCACTCTGTGGTCAAGATCTGATGGTGATATTTTCATGCAGAATTAGGATGAATTTTGTTCTTGTGGGGGAGACAGCTCTTGTTTACTGAGTACTATAGTCCCTCATTCCTCAGCTCCTTTGCAACAGGTGCGGCAGGAGGCAGTACTCAGTGCCGCCATCACCAGCACAAGAGCCCTGCTTATTTCTAGATGGAAGCATTGAAGGTGCAGGGCAAGGCCCTTTAGCTCCCTCTTTTCCTGCTCAGTGTAGAGCCAGTGGAGCGTCTTTTCTTCCAGGCCTCAGAGCGACTGCGTGGAGCAGGGCCAGCCCCTCCTCACCCCTGTAGGTACAGCAGGAAGGAGGAGCAAACATTAGTTCTGTCAATGAGGCTTTGGGGTTAACTTGTTAATGCAGACAACTTAGCTTATTCGGAAAAAACCCAGTTCTTCAGTGCAAAAGAAAACATAAATCATGATGGAAGGGGACACTATGGTTTGATGAAATGGGATTGAATTTTACAGCTTCTCTAAATAAGATCTTGACAAGAATCAAATAATTTTGTAACTGGAACACAGTTGTTAAGAGGAATTATGATGAAGGAGATTGAACACTTAGCTGGGGTTCTTTAATAACCATTTCCATCTCTCTAAAATGAGGAAGGACATATTAAAGCATATCATGGAGTAATTCATGTGTCTGCTGCAAAGTCAAGTATTTGTAGGATCCTTAAACCATTCACTAAGGACATTCATTAAGTGCCTACTGTGTGCAGATCGATGAAGTAGGTATTATGAGAAGATGTAAAAACATTTTGAGGCACAATATTTCTAATCTTGAGTGTTTTCAGTTCACAAAGGCAAAAAAGACACCTGTAAATGGAGTTAGGATGGAGAGGAGGGAATATAACTGGCAAGACGTTAAAAGACATCAATTTTAAAGTAATACTTTGGACATCAAACAGGCCTAAAAGCTAAAAAGGAAATGGTGAATGCAAAGAAGTTTGGAATGAAGAATAAACAACATTGAGAATTTGAAAAAAATTATCAGTCAAGACTTATCTATAAATTTTACACGAAGAATTATTTAACATGATCATATTTTGCAATAAATTTTGTAATCAGGTTCTCAGCATAGGAAAAGATGTATTCTTTATCAAGTTAGTACAAACTCAATACTAAGGAAAATATACTAATCTTTAACTCAATGCCTGAGTAGAATTCTTACGTTGCAAATATCTTCAAAGAAGTTATAGTAGAGTCATGAAATATTTGGTATATTTATTTCTCACTATTTGGCTTACATTTTTGATACCTATAAATAAAAGACTAAAATTCAATAATTATGGTGTTACAGGTTTCTTCTACATAAAATCAGAAAGCACTAAAAGCATATGCTTTAGTCTTCTCCCCTAAGTGTGACCGTGAATCAGAAACTCTCAACACAGTGATTCCATATAAGTCCTTGTCATCCTGTGATGCCCACAGAGTGACTTCCTGACACTTGTTTTGCAGAAGTACTTTCAATTGGTGGTTTTCAACAAGGATTAAATTATTAAAAGTGTATCTTCTTAATAGAATAGTATGTTACTATATGTAATTTTGTTTTTTACTTAAAAAGTGTATTGAAGATTCTGCTTTTAAGGAGGTATCAAATAGCTTGTTGATTAAAAGGATATTCTTTGCAACTTACAGTTGGAGATCTTAGCAACATAGCAGAGTAGGTGGCTCTTGACTCTTCTTCCTCCCGTGGAAACACTAGGTGTTATGGCTGCGTCTAGATGTCTCCTCAAAGCCTCATGCAGTCATAGGTAGGGCTTTTTCAAAGGTGGGTAGATCAAGAGTGTGTGACTGATTCATGGTACAATGCTAACCTTAAGGGTGAATGATTCTTAAATCAGTCCACTGATTGCATTAGTACTTCCCTAATTCTGGCAGACTGGATACAATATTAAGGACAGAAAGAAGTTCGTCTTCCCCTTGCTTGTTGCCTTTGTTGTCTTCTGCCTGTTCCAAACTGTTTCTCCTCTGCGATGCTCCTCTGTCATGCCACCCTCCTCTGGAGCCAGCCAACTATGGACTGAAACCTTTGCAAACTGTAAGCTAAGTAAACCTTTCCTCCTTTAAGTTTGGGTGTTGGGTATTTTGTCTCAGCAATGAGAGAACTAAGTAAGGTGCTAGGTTAATATTTATTTAATGATCCACTTCCTCTGGGAGAAATCTGGAGACAAACTCAGACTCCTACCTACAGGGGCTGTAGGAAAGCATGCAACTGATAGGAAAAACTGTCACACTCAGAAAACTGGGGAGGGAACACCTAGCTCCTCCTTGTGGAAGAGAGTTTGGCCTCACATTTAGTGTCCAACTCTAAGATTTCCTAAGGTTTAACTCAGTTCATCAGCTCTGAGAACACAGGGCATCGTATATGCATGAGCCTCTGTGACCAGGGGCAGAAAATGTTGATGTTTGGTACAAGTGGCAGGTACTCAGGCTACATCCGCGAGGAGCAGTGCAGAAAAGGCACTTAGGAAATACATCCGCTTCTATCCCCACAGAAAGGATTTATGCCATATTCTACCAGTGGCTACTTGGTGGTCTGGCTAACTTGGACTGATGAGTTAAAGGGATGGACAAGTATTAGCCCATCAGCAGACTGGGAAACAGATGAACTTTTCCTAAGCCCTCCCTCACCATCTTCCCCCATGGTAACGATAGGCCTATTTATCCTTTCCAGAAAGAGTTTGTCCACATGTCGAACACCCTAACACATACAGCTGCTACCCAAAGGGGCTGAGTCTTAAACTTGCCAGCTCCAAAAGCAGAGGAGACTAGACATATGTGAGTCTGCTTAGATCACAGAACAAAGAGGCGATCTTAAGAGGACAGATCGTCATTTCCAGGGGCCACACTGCCTTGGGTCAGTGCAGGAAAGGGAGAGAACGTGCAGCTCTCATTTTCTCTCCAGGAGGGGCTTCTGGTGCAAACTTTCAGTGACTAATCATGGATGTGGCTCCTAATGAACTCGTGTCCTCGGGGAACTTACCAGATACACAGGCAATAACCCTCCTGCGGGTGGAGCCAGAACTCTGCAGGGCGTGAGCCTTTCTCCTTTGCTCCAGGGCAATCCAGGTGTACTCATGCTTCCTGGGAAGAGTTTGACCACACACTGAGTGCCACAGACTCTGCAGCTCCCACCTAAGCGCCTGTCTAGTTAACCTAGTTCAACTCCTGAGTAGCCCTAGAACACAGGAAATGTAGGGGTAGATACGAGACAGGCCACTTACAGAGCTGTCTTCCCGACATCAGGAGGGCAGCCTGAGCATGAGCACAGACATACATTCACCTGGGGCCTCTCCCCTGCTTAGTGCCATGAGCAGTAAATAAGTGTCTGCACTCAGCTTCTCCGTGAAGATAGAATAAACTGTGACATAGTCAGCACGCCAGCCTTTCTAGCTGCCTTGAGATAGATTGCCACCTTCCTTATTTGTCTTGGTGTGCCTATACGATGTGGCACATCCTAAGCTCCAGGAGGCCACCCAAACCAGAAGCAGCAGTTTAGAAAAACACAAAGATTTGAGAGGCACCTTAAAATCTCTAGCTGGCCAGATTGATGAGCTCCTTCTGTTACACAAGGCAAGTCTGACAAGTCTGGGAGAGGTGTTTGTCATATCTAATATGCAGAAAGTAACACAGGGCGTCAAGGAAAATGAAGAAACAGGAGAATATATTCAAAATATGAGAACAAGATAAACACCTGAAACCAACCCCAGGAACATGCAAACACTAGTATATGATTTACATAATAGGGAATTAAAATAATGCGCATAAAGATGCACACCAAGATCAAGAGAACAATGCAAGAACAAACTGAGCATTTGAATGAGAAGAAAGTATATATAAAAAAGTGTCAGATACAGCTAGAACACATCATAGAGCTGCCAAAGAACTAAATATTCAGTCAAGGGGCTCAGGAGACTAGACCAAGGAAATAAAATGATCAGCATGAACTTAAAGACAAATCACTGGAAATCATAAAATCCAGAGGAAAACAAAATAGCAAGGACTGTTTTAAGAGTCTTACCGAGTTTCATCAAGCACAACAACATACGCATTATTAGTGTGCTACAAAGAGAAGATAGAGAAAGAGACAGAATGATATATTCAGAGGACTAATGGCAGAAAACTTTCTACATGTGAAGAAGGAAATAGAAATTCAAATCTAGGCAGTCCAAAAGACCCCAAATAAGAATCCAAAGATACAAACACTGAGACACCACATAATCAATTGTTAAAAGTTAAAAAGGATAAAAGTCTTAAATGTAAGACCTGAACCTATAAAACTATTAAAAGTTAAGAACAGGGAAAGTTTTGAAAGTAACAAAGGAAAAGCAAATTGCTACATAAAAAGTAACTTCTGTAAGATTTTCAGTAGATTTTTCAGCAGAAACTTTGCAGACCCAATGGGATTGAGATGATAAATTCAAAATCCTGAAAGAAAAAACGTACCGAACAAGGGTACCGTCGCTAGGTGTGATAATAACTTTCTCAGACAAAAGTCGATTTGCCTTAAAAGAAATGTTAGGGAAGTTTTTCAAATTTAAGGATAAGAATGCTAATTAGTAACATGAAAAGATATGAAAGAATAAAACTCACTGGCAAAAGTAAAGTGAATATGTTGCTAAGTTCAAAATACTCGTACTATAACAGCATTAGATAAATCAATTGTATCTGTAGTATAAAGATTAAAAGGCAAAACTATAAAAATGACTAAAGCTACAATAATTTTCTATTGTGTGCAAATTTTAAAATTGTAAATTGTGACATCATAAACTTGTGTGAGGAGGAAGAGTAAAAATGTAAAGTTTGCATATGCAATCAAATTTCAATTACCAGCTTAAAATAGTCAGTTATATTGGACTTGAAGTATACTTTATACCAAATGGACCTAATGGTCTTATACAGAATACTAAACAGCAACAGAATATATTCTTTTCATGTGAGTATGAAATACTTTCCAGTATCCATATCATAGCCCATAAATCAAAACATACTTAAGAAGATTAAAATCATATTAAATATTTTTTCCAGTCTTATATAAAACTAGTAATTAGTAAGCGGAAGAATCATGGGACACTTCAAAATGTGTGGAAATGCTAAACCATATTAAATCACTTTAGGTATAGGAGAAGTTAAAGAGGAAATTAAGAAAAACATCTTGAGATAAGAATAGGTGATTAATATACACAAATTTATGGAATATAACAGAAACAGGTCTAAGAGACAAGGCTTTAGAAATAAATTCCTACACTGATAATCAAATAGATAGAAACAAATTATAGAAACAAATTAATGTTGCATCTCAAAAATAAAAATGCTGTGAAAGCAAACTAAGCCCAAAGATGGCAGAGGGAAAGAAATAATAATCTAAATGGAAGCTAATGAAATAGAGATGGGAAAACAGAGAAAAGATAATAATCCTGAGTATTTTAAAAAATGAAATTGACAAACCATTAGCCAGACTAACAAAAATAAGAAAATTCAAATAAGGTTCAACATGAAAGAGAATACATTGCAACTGATAACAGAAATACAAAGGATCATAAGAGACTATTGTGTACTTTAGACTTTGGGGGACCATCTAGACACAGGGCATAACAGACACTGTAAAAACTCTAAAGGCCAGTATCTTAATAAACATAGATATAGAAATAATGACAAAATATTAAACTGTATTCAACAGTACATTATTAAAATGGCCATTCACCATGATCAAGGAGGATTTATCCCTGAGATGGAAGGGTTGACTTTGCTTATGCAAATCAATATGTGATTTACTGTATTAGTAGATTGAAGGCTAAAATAGCACAATCTCAACAGATGTTGAAGAAGCATTTGAAAAATTCAGTGTCCTTTCATTTCAATCAGTTAGATTTATTTTCCTCAACACATGCCCTATATGATAAGCCTACAGCTAAAATTATATTCAATCGTAAAAAGCTGAAGGCTTTTCCTTTATTTATTTATTTTTTTTGCAGCACTGGGGATCAAACTCACAACCTTGCGCCTGGCTTAAACCACTGAGTCAAACTCCTGGCCTTAGCTTTTTGAGGCAGGGTCTGGCCTTGTGCTCAAGTTGTAGCCCAAGCTGGCCTTGAACTCACAACGCTCCTCTTACCTCAGCCTCCCGTGTGCTAGGATTAAAGGTGTGTGCCATCACACCTGGCTAAGGCTTTTCCTTTAAAATCAGAAGCAAAACAAAATTCACTCTGTTCTTTTTGGTCCTGGAAATCATAACCAGGGCAATTACACAAAAAGAAAGATATAAAATGTATCCAAATAAGAGAAGAATGAGATTGTCTCTGTTTGTTAAAGACACGATCTTATATATGGTCAGAACTCATAACAAATGTATTATTTGCCAGACACGAAATCTGAAACAGAAATTTTAAAAATCGTATTTACAATAGGATCAAAAAGGTTTAGTATATTTAAACAAAGAAACAAAAGTGCTATATACTGAAAACTATAAAACACTGGTAAGAGAAATTGATGTCTGAAATAAAGTAAAGATATATGTTCATGGATTACAGAATTAATATTGTAAAACGTCCATCTTCCCAAAGTGATTGACAGGCTCAGGGTAATCCTCATCAAAATTTTGTATGATTTTCACAGAAACAGAAAAGAATACTAAAATTCACATGGAACCACAAAGGACTCTGAAGAACCAAAATAATCTTGACAAAAGAAGTAGGGGCATGGCATTACCTGATGGTAAATTATCAAAGCTAATCAAAACAACATTGGCAAAACAAACAAAACAACAATAACAAAAGAGGTACAGATACCAATGAAACACGATAGAGAGTCCAGAAATAAAACCGTATATTTCCATTCAATCGATTTCCAACAAGTGTCAAGGATACACGTGGGGGGAAGAAGAATCTTCAATAAATGGTGATGAAATAACTGGATATCTATGTGCAGAAGAATTAAAATGGACCCTTATGTTCCCCGCACATTCTGAGACTCAGTTTAAAAAGTATAAAAGTCTTACATGTAAGACCTGAACCTATTAAACTATTAGAAGGAAACACAAGAGAAGAGCTTCATGACATTGGTTTAAGCATTAACTTCTTGGATATGACCAAGCACATACAACTAAAGGGAAAATGGATAAATGGGATTCCATCATAAATGGCCGAAGCTTTCAAAAGAAACAATCAACAATACAGAGACAACCCACAGTGTCTTAGTCACTTTTTTGTTGCTGGGCAAAATACATCCTACCCACAACTGTTAAAGGATGAGAGATTTATTTGGCTCAAGAGTTTTAGAGAGTTAAGTGGAGGAGAAGAAGAACCATTGGCTCAACTGGGATCTTGTGACATATGCATTGCATACTACTTGCATGGCAAGATATCATTCATTTATCAAGTTAGAATTGATTAGAAATCTTTGCTCATTTTGTAGAACAGTTGCCAAACAAGTTATTTGCCATTCAAGGTTTTACTCTGTATGTATGTGTGAGTGTGTGTATAATAACAAAAGAACAATCATAACAATATACCATCATAAATGCTATGTAAATGTGGTCTCTTTCTTGAAATATAGTACTGTGCTCATCTTTTGTTGGTGTGAGATGATGTGAATGTCAAAGGAAGTGTGACACAATGTTAGGCTTCTAGGTGAGAATTATTTGAGCATAGACTGCAATACTGGGACATTTGGTCTGATTACCACAATGACTACTAAGTAACTAATAAGCAGGTACCGTATCCAACCCGGGTGTGATGGACAAAAGGACTATTCATATCCTAATAGAATGGAGGAGGTTATGTGAGATTCTATCCTACTACTGAGATTAGTGTGCACTTTCAAACTAATGAATTATTCATTGCTGAATTTTTTCCATTTAATATTTTTGGACTGTCATTAATTATGGTAAGTGAAACTTTAAAAAGTGAAAGAGTCTATTTTCAAACTCTTGTCTTTGTGAGGTTAAACACTGTGCAATTTGAGTATCTCATTGAAAATGCTTGGGACCAGAGTGCTTTGGAATTCAGGTTTTTCAGATTTTGGAATATTTACACATTTAAATATATTTATATATTTACATATATATGAGTTATAAAAAATCAATTTTTTTTTACATGCTTGGTTTCTTAAGAGAAACAAAGTGATATTTAGTATACTATGTCTGATATATTTCATTTAGCATTATGGTCTCAAGGTCTATCATTTTCCTACAAAGGACTCAAAATTATCCTTCTTTATAGCTGAGTAGCACTCATTATGTATATATACCATATTCTTTCTCTAAAAAATTTTTTTTTAATTTTAGAAACAAAATGATACAGGATTTCAAAACATAACAGGAGATTAACACTCATTGATCTATTGGTGTGGACATAGGGCGCTCTCAAGATTCAGCTGTGATGAGTTGGGCTACTATAAATATGGGAGCACATGTGTCATTTTAATGTGATGTCACAGCACAGTGTGCAGCTGTGGCAGCACAGAGGATGAAAAAGATTACCCAGAGATGAGACTTAGTTCAATCACTGAGGACCCAGAGGAGGTGTCTCTTCAGCAAAGGAGAGCCCCGAGGAATCAGCCCCGAGCTGAGCTCTCTGCAGTTGTTCATGTGTAACTCAAGGACGTGAGGACAAAGACGTAGAAGAAAAGCACTTGTAATATTTTTGTGTAGGAATTTTGGTCAGGGGACAGGGAAAGAATGGGATGGTTTGTTGCATGACACATGTTGACCTATCTTACTTATCAAAGGGACACAATGGCCACAGCAAACATCTCTGTTTAAATTCTGCTGACTGTTGTCCTGCAGAGTCTGCTCTTATAGCGAATACCTCTTCTGGGTCCTCAGGGATGGAGCTAAGTCTCCTCTCTGGGTAATCTTTTTCATCCTCTGAGCTGTGGCATCACATTAAGGTGACACATGGGCTCCCATATGTATAACAGCCCAACTCATTGCAGCTAAATCATTACAGATGTCTTAAGAGACCACTTTCGCTTTCTTCTTGTGGTCTGAGAAGTTTATATTAGTAATCACATGGCAAAATTATTGGAAGTCTAGTGAGTTAATTCCTATCTACCACCTCCAGTGTAACCCACGGAGAGAGTAAAGACACTAAATCGTATTTGTAATTATGGGTGGCGAAGGGGACCCAAATCCTGCTAGAAGGAAAGGTCATCAGAGCAAAGGCCTAGACCCAGGGTCTAACCTGGATTTTATTGATTTGTGAAGAAGGGAGTGACTCGCGGATGAGTGAGTGTGAGAATGGTGGGAGAGACGTGAGTGCTACGAGCTGAGCTATGTAGAAGGCCTAAAAGCACCTCTGCAAGATGTGGAGAGAAGGGTATGCAGAAAGACCAGTCTGCGTAACACTGAGGGGCATTTAATGTTTAGGTGGCAGTGCTCTGCCTGGAGGAGTCACAGCCTCTTACCTCAAGGCTCCAGCCCAGTTGACAGTCCTGGAGTGGTGGCTCTGCTTCCCACCTGGCTCAACAATGTTTAGGGAGATACTGAGGCAGGGAAACAGTGGCTGTCACCCAGCCTCAAAGATCACACATCAGCACCTCAGTCAGCCCTACTTACATTGCTTAGAGCCAGTTGAAGGGAGAAGGAAACAGCTCAGCCAGCTCTGAACGTATCAGTACACGGAGATAAGGCCGGGTTTAACCAAAGTGAAGCGATTGCCCTCTGTTCAAGGAGGGCC